>CM065640.1:22742567-22992567 GCA_033220585.1 Dipteronia sinensis | reverse complement strand
GAGGGAAGTGTTTTGCTTTCATACAATTTGAATCTTTGGAGAAGGCAAGAAGGGTGGCGGAGAACGCGAACGGTTGGAGTGTTTATGGGTGGTTGATTAACTCTATTGTTGCTGCGTTTGGTTAGAAGAATATAAGAAAAGAAGATGCTAACCAGCTTGGTCCAAGAACAGGCAAAGGTGTGGAAAGGATGTCTATGGCGAAAGTAAGGGAGGGTGTGGAGAGTTTCCATAATACTGGTTTGAAGGAAATAGATCCTTTGTGGAGGTGGTGTCAAGAAAACAGAAGTGCTGTGCAAGGATTAATTAAAAGGTGGGTGGGAATGTGGTAGAGATGATGTGGGATACCATAACAACGAAGATGGTTGGCTCTCTAGGTGTGCAGTTGGAATCCTTAAGGAGTTCACTTCGGTTTTCAGATTCAATTTCAGGTTGAGGTCAAGAGGGCTTGCTTTCTCTTCAAGGTATTTAGGTGATAAAAATGTTCTTTGGGAGTTTAGGTATGTTTTTGAGAGAGTTGATTTTGTCAAAAACGGATTTCTATGGGAAGATAGATTTTTTTTTTCTGTGATGGCATGGTTTGATTCACTTAATCCTCAAGCATGTCCATTGTGGATTGAGCGTGTTGGAGTACTATTAAAATTCTGGAATGATGTTTTCTATACCAAGGTTTGGGCGGCAATTAGGAGAGTTAGTGATGATTGAAGAAGAAACCTTACTCAAGAAGAGATTGGATAGAGGCAAAATCTTAGTTTTAATTCCTCTTAATCTTTCTTGTCATGATACGATCGAAGTCAAGCTTGGGGACGATTTTTTTGCTGTTAAGATTGCTGGGTGTTCTACTTTGATAGATTCTTCTTGGCTGGAAAAATGGTTGGATTTGCTGATGGTGTTTCTTCAATCAAGTTTGAAATTTTGCTCAGATTCAGAAAGGACAGAGGAGGTAATCCATACTCACTTTGTGAGCCACTCAGATAAGAAAATAGGAAGAAGATTAGTTAATGGCAAGCTGTTATCCAATGTTATGAAGATGAATTTGGTTTTTACTCATCAGGTAATGAAAAAATGTGGCAAGATTAGTGAGGTTGGAGGTGATGTATCTCAGTTATTTGGTTTTTCTAAGCTAAAAGGGGAAAATGTGGTTGGGAAAAAGCCTGTTAAGGATTAGGGGCCTTAGAAGTCTAATGATAGGAGTGGTCTGATTTTGAAGGGAGATAATGATACCAATGACATCTCTCCTTCATCTTGTCAGTGTCAGAAGGAGGGGTCATTTTTGAATTTCAAAAATTTGGATAGGGGAAGTTTTCATAAGGATGAGGTCTCATCTAAAGTGGGCATTGACCATGGGCTGTTCGAAGGTCAGTTAAGAAATCCTTCAGTGGGCTTGTAAAAAAACCATTCGGATAGGGATGTGGTTGGCAAAATGAATCTTGACGGGCTTGGTATGTGTAATCAAAATAGAGTTGGCTTGGAGGGCCTAAAAACGAGTCTGGTGGGTGGTATAATTGGGTCTTCTCATATTATTAAATCTGATAATTTGTTGGGTTCTGTATGTTCTAGTTTTTTAAGAGTTGATATAGATGACAGAGGCAGCGGTTTTGATGCCCATGAAGGTCGTGAATCAGGGGATGTTGAAGGGCAATTGCTCATTTCATCTGGAGGTGATCTGGAGGACATGGAGATTATTAAAATTTTGGGAAACTCAAGCATGGAATTTGGTTGTTTATCTGGTCTTGTTCCAATTTCTGGTGAGGGAATCGATGAACAGATAATAAGAGGTATGGTGGATTTGGCTCGTAAAGCTGGTTGCGGGGATATAGGTTTAGTAGTGGTTTCGCCAGGTATCTCGAAAAGGAGAAGGAGGAGAAAAAACATGGTTCCGTTGAAAAGGCACGGCATGACTCTCAGGAGTTCCAGTGTTTGTGAGAAAGAGAAGCATCATTTTTTTGAGTCCAATTCTAAGATGGTGTGGAATCTTGAGGAGGAAGTAGTAAAGGTTTTCGAAAAAGGTATGGCCTTAGGTTTCAACTTCCATGGTAGGAAAAAGGAGTTGCAAGAGATTATCGATAGTGGGGAGGAGGTGAACGATAATAGGTTTCGTGATTTAGTAAGAAGATTGGTTCTCAAACACAAAGCTATGGGGTGATGAGCTTTCTAGATTTTTGGTTTTGGTTTGGGTTGGTGCGTATTCTGTTTTTCATTTTTTTGGTGTTAGTGTCTGGCTCTAGGGATGTGGTTTTGGTTTGTTTTGCTGCAGTTGTGTATTTGTGGCTCATTGGATGTATTGGACTGTGGTTTGTGGTGGGTTTGTGTAGTTGCCGTAGCTTCTTTTGGGTCCTTGTTTGGGCTATGTTTTAGGCTCTGTTTGTTCTTCGTTATCGGCCATCGTTGGCATTTTTCAATAAAATTTGCTGATAAAAAAAATAATAAATCTATCAATGCAAAATTTCAAGTATATGATCAATATGTCCACAAAATATATCATCCAAATATATCTCCACACAAACTACTCCCCATCTCAAAAATAATTCAATGAAAGGAAGTAAACTAAAAGCACGAAAAGTTCAGAATTTTAAAATGAATTTAAAAATTCAAAACCGATGGTGATTGCCTCCTCGCGAGCTTCTCCTTTAAAGATATGGTTATCACTCTTTTTATGAGCACTCTTGGTCTGCTTGTCCCTCCAAGACGTGCAGGTTGTCATTGTTTTTTACCAAGAGATAAAGATCCTCACATTGATACGCAAGCTGCAAAAATTTGCTTCCTCCAGAAGATGTAGATTATCTGCCACACTAGAACACATATCAGAAAGTTCAGGCAAGCTAGATGTTTCTCAATACATGCAGTTGCCAAACCAAAATTTGCAACACCACTTCTTATTGAAAAGAAATAAACTAAACAAATCCCACAACATACTTCACCCCTAAACCTAATTCTTTCTCTCCTCTCAATTACCATGCACTATTTCACACATAAAGAGAAATACTAGATTAAACAAGGAAAAATAGATTGTAACAAAATAAAGCATAAAAATAAAGTGCAATAAAATTTTCAACATTATACACTTGAGAGAGGTTTATGATCATCTAAGGGTGGCTTAACCAAGTTTGAAAATTCACGCTTTTTCATAACCTAAACAAGTGTAGATGGCTTCATTATTTTTTCCTTGCCTATGATTCTCACTTGGTTCATTAAATCTTTCCTCACCCAAATTTTATTTACCATAGATGGATTCCTCTTATTCCTAGGACCTCTTATTTTCCTATATTAATTAAACTTGTAATTTTCAGCTCTTACATGCTCTCTTTTTGAACAAAAAAAGCAAATAGGATTTGAGTTAGAGGGACTCCCTCTTGATGAGTGACCTTGAGGTTGTTGGCTTTGCTTAAGTTGTAGCGATTTGACCTCTTTCTCAACCTCGTCTAGTTGAGTTATGAAGTCATACTCTTTCACTTGCGCTATCTTGAGGCCTTCTCTTTCTTGTTAAGAGCTTCTTTGACTACCTCCAAAGCAATCTCCAATTACATGTTCCTTGATTTGCGAGCTTTCTCTTCTTCAAATTCTTCTGAATGCCTTGCTACTTCTTTCAATGCATACAATGCTTCCTTGTTCTTGTCGGAGACTTCTTCATTCTTCTACATGAGGGTACTATTTTCCACTCTTAGTGATTTCACTTCAAGTATGAGCTTCTTGTTTAACTCTTAGAGCTGGTCTATCTTTGACATTTCTAAGGCTTCCTTGCCTTTTAGCTCCATCTTCAAGACTTGTATGTTCTTCTCATAGCCTTCCCTCATGTAATTTTTTTCTCAGGAGACTTTTTCTACTTTCACTTGAAGTGCTGCATTTTCTTTCTTCAACAACTTCATACATGACATTAGCTCTTTTTCGGCATTCATCATCTCCTTGCACATCTCTTCCATCATTTTGTTATCGGGCTCTTCTTCCTTAGAGTGGTATGAGACTTCCTTGTAGCTTCGATTTGTGGATTTGATGGGGTTGTTGAAACTTTCTTCAAAAATGGGTTTTATTGTTTGGTCAGGCCAGCTAGGTAGCATACATTTGTTGAAATTCAGCTTGGCTACCTGATAAGATGCTATAATTTCCTTATTGATACGACAACCTTCTGTCATGAGCTCTCTCATCTCATCTTCGAATGATCTACTCATAGAACTTGAAACGAAGAAAAACAAAAACTACCAAAGCATAAAAAGAATAAGAGAAACTAAAAATAAGAAACAAGCTAGAAAACTAGGATTAACCACCTAATTAGCACCTTTCCCCGACAGCGGCGCCATTTGACTTGAACGTTTTTGTCGTTAGAAAAGATCTGTTAAAAGTATTTATAAAAACCTCAAATGCCTCAAAATATTTACAAAACAAGTATGGTGGCAAGTAAGGGTATCGTCCATAGGGAAAGGGAAATTAAATGGCTAAAACTAGTTCACTACTATTAAACTAAAACTTAGCATGAAAAGTTAATATCAATTGTTGTTTTGGAAAGTTAATAACTACGATACAAACTACAATTAAGTTAATTAATCTAACATGTAACTAATGTTAAAATATGATAGTGAGAACTAAGTTATTGATGGATCCAACAAGCAAACAATGGGCAAAACAAGAACTCTCATAAGTGTACATTACTCTATTGTAACCAATATAGAGTGTATAGAATTGGTTGTATATCCCTTATGGATGTCCAATCTAGAGTGTATAGCTTGAACATCCACAAGTGATTTTAACCTTAATGCACATCTATCAAATTAAGGGACTAATCTCTTTATAAATTCACCAACCTATAGTGTATAGAATTGGTGCTTAATCTCTCACAAGTTATCAACCTAGAGTGTATATAATTGATTACCCATTTGAGATTAGAAAAATATTGAGATTATTAAGTCTGGGTCTCACTTGAGAAGTGTACTCTTGTTTGACCCTTCCATTCAAATGAGCTTAAGAAGACCAAGTAGAGTGTATACCTAGTCAACTACTCAATTAATTCCCTCAATCAATTAGCAAAGAGAAGAGTGTACAATAAAAGACAACCCAATTAAGGGAAGCAATTAAAACAATGAATGAAACCTAATTGATAGATTTAATAAAGATAGAGTTCATTACAAAGCCCAAAGTTCACAAGTGTTTCACACCAATCCCTTAGTGGGAAATTGAACTACTCATCACAAATACAAACAAATAATTAAAAGAAGAGAGATAGAGAAGACCCATATAGATAACTCTTTCCTTCAAGCTTCAATCTAATCTCCAAGTGTCATTTGTTGAGTAAAGAATCAAGAAATGGATGTGAATGGGTTTATATTGGGTAGAGAGATTCCTAGATCTAGGTTAGTGGTTAGTGATGTCAAAAGGGTATGAGAGAGTGTTTTTGGTCGTGACTAGCTCCCATTTGAAAGTCAGAACAATATATATTTATAGGGTGCCAAAAGTAGGTCTTAAACGTGCTGACATGGCGAGCTTGGGCACGTAGTGCACGGGTAAGGTACCTGCGCAGTGACCAGTGCACTGACACTTTAGTTGCTTCATTCTTTTGTTCGTGGGTAACTGAGCTGGTAAGACCATCACAGTACCAGCGATCTGGGCAGTTTGGTCTTTTCTGGAGGATTTTTGATCTCTGGTTCGTGGGTTGATACGCTGGTATGGATCAGCTAAGTTTTGAAACTTAGGAGTGCGCGGGTAGGGACCCGCACACCTACTAGTGCACTAGAGCCTTCTTTCTTGCTTCTTTTAGCTTATTTTTCACCCGAATTCTCGTCTTTACTTCTCTAAGACCAGAATTGCACCTATTGCCTACAAACACAATAAAAGAGCCTATAAGACACTAAAACATGCTCGAAAACAAGACAAATGATAAGGAATGAGGGCCAACATATATAATAATTTTGGCGCGATCAACTACCTCTAGATACTCGCTCCGATACCAATTGAAATTTCCCCTTACCACTTATAGTGTCAAATATACCTAGGGGGTGAGTAGGTATAGACTCAAATTCTTCTTCTACACACAATAAAATTGTGCACACTTAGAAAATTTAACAAGTAAATTACTTTAACAAGTCAATTTTGAATTCAATTAAGTAAGTATTAAAACAATATAGGTTAAAGTAAGTGGAAACTAAAACCAAGAAAATCAACACAAGATTTTTTTTAACGTGGTAAAACCTCACACATGAGCAAACATCCACGAGTTGCTCTACAACCATTAGAGACACCACTTCTCATTAGTTGGAATAATGTACACCCTCAAAAACGACCAATCCGCATGATTGTCTACAAGGAATGTCCCACTAATTCCTACCCTCGGGCCTTTTACTAATAGAAGCTCGCTCACTTGATTCCTAGATTTTCACTTGAAATCCTAATCGAGATTCTTTACAACCTATCGCAAGGCAATGATCTAAGTGAAGTACAAACAAACAAACATAATACAAACACAAGCAAATAGAGTATATAGATCAAATACTCTCTATGAAGAATTAGTTATCACAATTCAAACACAAACATATGAAACTAATTCTTATGAAGATGTAATAGGAAATCTAAAATATGCAATTCAATTCATACACAAATATATCTAGAAACCTAAACATGTCAATGAAAACTAGAATAATTGGTTTGCCACAAAAGGCACCAAAGTAGCTTTGAAATCAAGTTGGCAAATCAACACTTAAAACCCACAACATATTCACTCAAAGAAGAACAAGGTTTAGAATAATTAAAATCACAATCAAAATATTATAGTTCTAGAATATGTGACTAAAAACATATAAATTAACAATCAAGAACAAACACAAATATTTCTAATTTCAAGTTCATGTTCATCAAAATTAGCTACAAAGATATTCAATTAAAAAAAAATCAATAAAGCTAATTTTGAAAATCATTCAAATAAGTCCAAAAGTAGAATCCAAATCATCCTCAACACAATTCATATTCAAATCAAGAGATTCAAGAAATTCGTCACAAGAAAAGTATACAGAATATGATTTACTTAAAAAATGATGACCAGTTGATGAAGATCAAAATAAATCAAAAACCTCTGGATTCCAATCAGCTCTCCAAACATATGGGACTTGTTCTCCTTTGAAAAATGAAGATTATAGTTTTTGAATCACCAAAATCAGATCTCAAATGAGTGATATATCACAAAAACAAAAAACCTAAAAACTTGTGAAACTTTCTGCACAAAATTCAATTTAAAGAGAAGGGAAATGATGTTGCGTTGGAGGGACCACGGGAAGAGGATAAGGACACGCCACCTCAGTACCTCGTGGAGGCATGTGGCCTCCATGGGGCAAAGGGGTGTCTTTCCTTTGGAGGCCACGCACCTCCACGGGAGATGAGGTGTTTTGGCAATTTGCCACCCCTCTTCTCCTTTCTTCCTTTTCACACTCCTCCGGCATTCTTCGACAGTTCTTCAGCTTCGGAACTCAAAATTTCAATCCATTTTCGGACTATAAACCCTAACTCACTCACGGATATAGACTCCTACAAAAATTTAATCAAAAACCTAGAATTTGACTCGATACACAAGGATAAAAATCATATACGATAAACACATGATAAGTTTCGTAAAATCCAACTCGGAACGTGAAAACCTATGAGTGAGTAACTGAACCATTCAGAACTTAGTAAGGAACAATATGAGATCATAATCAAGTCCGATACCAATAAAACACAAACAAATAAACACTAGAACACACAAGTATCCATTTTCTAGAAATAGTCCTAAAATATGCAATTTCGTGAAAGTTGTCAAAATAAATCTAATGCATATGCATATGCATACAACAATATGTGTGTATGTGTTATACCAATTGAGCACAATGATGCAAGGACATAAATTTATGCAATGTGTGTGTGTGTGTGCATGCACACGCGCTTACGCCTTACAAGAGGAGAAAGAATCTCGATACATTAGTATCCAAGTAAGCATATTTCCTCTTAAAGATGAACTTTGCATGAGAAGTTGCGTTCCTTCATTGAAGCTCATATCAAACACGAACCACCAAAGCAACTAGTCAATACAAACAAAGAGAGTTTTGTTACGGAATCAAGCCAATACAAATCCAAAATCTAACAACATGATGAACTATGAAATATTACATAGCTGACTATCATGCAATGTTCATCTGAAACCCAACATTTTGGAAAACTTCAAAATCGATTTTGAAAATCACGACATAATCTAAAATAGTATCAAAACCCATGAAATATATATTAAAAAGCTATTTAAATCACTAAAAACTCATTATACGGTGACCGAAAGGAAAAAAAAGGATTTTGGAGAGAGAAAGTGAAGAACTAAGAGAGAAGAAAGAAAGAGAGGAAAAAAACACTAAAGGCATTTTCATCACTTTCATGTTAGTTTTGAATAGTTTTTGGAAGTTTTGGTTTGTTATAGGGATTTTTCAATAGCATGACATGTCAGCAAAGATAGTGGATGATGTAGAAATATAGCAGGCCACGTCACCAAAAGTCAAATAGGAGACACGTCATCAAATGGTAGAAAGAAACACATAGCAGCACCATGTGAGAGACATTCAACGAGTAGAATCCATTAAGCAAATAAGATCTACTCGGCAGAATTATCCTACTCGGCTAAGTAATCCTATTCAGCTAGAGTTCTACTCACCGATGATCTTAATTCGTTGACATCTCCTTAGCAGACTAGAAAACACAATCTCATCAACATACATAGTATTAAGCGAAGATTCACTCAAATACGAAATCTTAGAATCACACTCCAACAAGGAAATATCACTATTTTCTCTTAAGTATCAGAGAGTCCTAATCAGGAAGTAACTCAAAGCTACTAGAAGGATAAACACTAAATAGAAAATGAGTACTAAACGAGCTACTCAACCAGAATTCTATAAGGATTCTAACTATGAATTCGTTATTTACACGCTAAAGATTTGGGCAACATTCTATCAACCCATATAAATACCAGTGGAAATCATTAAATTACGACACGATCAATTATATAGGAGAAAACGAGTATTGCTTGTGTAATCTTTGAGATCATAGTGATATTCCTCTCGCTGTCTCCAGAAATCGTGGTTTTTTTTTCCTATCTAAGTGTTTTCCACGTGAATCTTGTGTTCTTACCATACTATTTTCTTTAATATTGCTTTACAAACCATCGTTCTTGTCGAACTAGCCACCTATAAGGCTATTCGGCAACTGTATCACATCAACGTCGAAAAAAAGGGTTTTAGCTGTCTCACCTAAACCAATCAAACATTTGATTTGCTTATGTGTTATTGTTTGGCGGATTGACTTTTCAACGATCCAAAAATCACCGTAAAAAACAATTGAACTCAACTTCGAGGAACCCTCATGAACAAACTACAAAAAGAATTCATACATGAGTTAAAATGAATGTGACAACCAACAAACTCCCCGCAACTCTCCGAAGGATTCAATTTCCAGTCACGACGATTACAACACCAACAAATGCAAGTATAAATGCCCTTTTAAAATCTTATTGCTAAACAATTTACTAATTTAAAGCTCTTTTTTAATTGAATACCAAACAATATATGACTTTTTGTTATAAAAGGTCTACCCAAAAGCTTTACTTAAAAAAGTTATTCAAAACACACTCTAGTCTTTATAAATTTTTTATCTAAAGATATTATTGGATTTTTTGCCGGTAATATTGGATTTTTAAAAAGATATCAATTTAAGATACACATAAGATTTTTAAGGGACACAAATATCATTATTTTTATTTCTTTTAAAAATTAAGTCCACGTTTAGGCCACGGGTCAGTTATTTGCTAACGTAAAATATATTGAGTCCAATCAATAATCAATTCTATCAAATCTCATAAAAAAAAATCTTATATCAATCATACCAGCAATCCAGACCCGGTCTCCAAGCCACGTCATCTTAATTTCAACAACCTTAAATATGGCTAAAACTTGGATGCATTGGATGCACTGTACGCAAGACTTAGATTATCAGATCATGGACACTATCTTCCTAGGGATGGAGAGCCCCTTGCCACGCCTTTTCTAGCCTCTACTTCTTGCAGGGGCAGAACATGAATTGGAGAATTTGGGACCAAATGATAAAAATGTAAAATTTTTTTTTTTTAATTTTTTAACTATATGGGGGGCCTCCATGATGGTTCGCCCCTGCCTTCTTACTTGCTTACCTAGCTCTTGTCTTAGTGACTCTTCTTCTTTTTTAGGTTTTTTTTTTCTTAACGCTAAAAGGGTAGATTTTTCACTTGCCGATGAATTGCCCCGATTCGATCAATAGGGATTCTTCTTTAACCGACTCGGGGATGGGGCTTTCCTCATTCTCAGGCAAAGCCGCTAGAAAAGGATCCAACCTGATACTGATATGTCATTAAATTACTGATATGGCAGTATCTTGACTGATGTGGCAGTATCAATGTAGGCAATGCATAGTACATCAGATGCAGCTAAAACCTTCTCCTTAAATAGAATATTGGAATGAACTGAGAACGGTGACGTGGCAAAAAGAGCGAAAGATCAGTTAAGAGTATATATATATAGAGAGAGAGAGTAGGAATTGACCCAATAGAGAGTGTCATTTCCCATTTTTCACAACAAAAAAGAAAAATGTTTCGCACTGCGATTGTCAGTAGACTGAGGCTTCTCTCATCAAACCCCAATTCATCGATTCTATCGTCATCTTCATTGAATTTGAATAGAATTAATCATCAACTGACCAATGTTACAGACGATCGTGATTATATTATCAAGAACACGACCCGAGCATCATCGTCATCGGCTTCGTATAACGTCAGCTCAGGAGGTTATATGCTTGGAACAGTGTTTTGGGAACCGAACAAACCTTTGACCATTGAAGAATTTCACATGCCTCGTCCCAAAGCTGGTGAAATTCTCATCAAAACTAAAGGTAAATTTTATTTTGTTTCTCAGATTTAGTTAGCTATCCACTCACTCACTCGCATCGCACATTGATTGATTTAATTTAATTAATTTGGTTGCTTTCATTTTTTTTTTCCAATGGTGTAGGTTGTGGAGTCTGCCACTCTGATCTCCATGTTATGAAAGGTGAAATTCCTTTTTCTGCTCCTTGTGTTGTGGGTCATGAGATCACTGGAGAAGTTGTTGAACACGGACCCCTCACTGATATCAAAATTACTCGAAGGTTTTTTTTTTTTTAAAAAAAAAAAATTTATCATAATATTCTTTATTTTTATGGCTTATCGTGTTATAGAGGTAAAATTATTGAGTAGAACCGATATGGGCTTTTTTAATTTTTGGTTTTTTATACTTGGGTTTCAGATTTCCAATTGGATCTCACGTGGTTGGAGCTTTTATAATGCCTTGTGGCAACTGTTTCCATTGCTCAAAGGTGATGTTAGTTTGAGATGGTATGCTTGAATTTTATTCCTGGTTATCAATGATCTCTGATGTTGTCATAAGCACTTTTCAGAAATGCTGTAATTCTTAACATCTTCCTCAAGCAAGAATCTTTACTGGATTTGACAGCTCATTGCATTTCTTTTTGTTGGATAACAGGGTCATGATGATTTATGCGAAGATTTCTTTGCTTATAACCGGGCAAAAGGAACGCTGTATGATGGTGAAACCCGGCTGTTCCTCCGTGACAGTCGTAAGTTCTTTTTGTTATATTTGTTTTTAATAAAAGTTTCAAAATCATTTAACATGTTCTGCTGTACAATCTATGATTCCTTAAGGTTGTTGTCATGGGAATTGGTATAGTATTTGTTGCCTTTTTCACTTGTGTACACACCCCTAACTGAAACATTGGCCATCACAAGTGAATTCCAATATGTACTTAAAAAAATAATGAAGATTTCTTGTTAAGATTCCTGAGGTTGAATAGGGTTTTGAGCATTTGGGAAGTATCCAGCTTGAAATCAGTAATCATTTTGAGCTTGTTTGACATAATGTGCATTTGACATAAGGGTTGAATTTATTACTAGAAACAATAGACCCGTGGTTGATGGGTATTTAGCCATGACGCCATGTAATTGTTGCTGCAACAAGGAATTCTCTTATGGTTGAGTCCTTTCTAGTTTGTTCTTTTTTCTTTTATTTCTCATGAAAA
Organism: Dipteronia sinensis; assembly: GCA_033220585.1. Taxonomy (NCBI): domain Eukaryota; kingdom Viridiplantae; phylum Streptophyta; class Magnoliopsida; order Sapindales; family Sapindaceae; genus Dipteronia; species Dipteronia sinensis. The sequence continues at coordinate 22,980,474 of CM065640.1, read as the reverse complement.
CTTGACTGTGATTACTCATCCGTCTCTTCATTAAAGTAAATTTGTAACAATGTCACTTCTAGTGTATGCATAGTGTTGTTGGCTTACTAAAATAGATGCTAAATTTGTAGGAAAACCCATATTCATGTATAGTATGGGAGGCCTTGCTGAGTATTGTGTCGTGCCAGCACATGCATTGTCAGTTTTGCCAGATTCGTTACCATATACAGAATCAGCAATTTTAGGGTGTGCTGTATTTACTGCATATGGTGCCATGGCCCATGCTGCTGAGGTGCGTCCTGGTGATTCTGTGGCTGTGATTGGCATTGGTGGTGTTGGCTCAAGGTACACAAAAGATTTTGTATTTACTAGCTAAACATCATACCTCCTATAATCTAGTTGACTATTTAGTAAAAAAATTATAATTAAATAACCCTAAATGATTGTGCAAAAGGAATTTTATTCCTTGTTTTTAATGAAATTCTTTTGAAATCAAGAATATACAATTTCATTAAGTTGATTGATTGTCTTTTCTGTTGAAATATGTGTCACTGATAAATAATTGGTTAAAACTGGGCAATTCTATCAAAAATCAAAATAGAACTCATTTGGCTTACTGGTAAATAGAACTCATTTACAAATAACAAAACAGATTTAAATGAAACGATTTTACCATTAACCCTCTATTTAAAAGAGGACACCTAAAGCATGTACATATATTCAAACCACTGCCCAATGTAGCGTAATGATAAATAGAACTCATTTACAAATAACAAAACAAATTTAAATGAAACGATTTTACCATTAACCCTCTATTTAAAAGAGGACACCTAAAGCAAGTACATATATTCAAACCAATAATTTATTATTTTACCTTAACATGGTCTTGTTTGGCGTGTTGAAATTTTAATATTAATTTCAAAAGAGAAGGGTAAAAGTGTTAGAAAATAAAAGTTAATGAGGGACCAAGATGTAAAAAACTTTAATTGTATATAGAAACTGCATGACAACTGGAGACACCTTTTCACATGCCATATTCACTTCTTCAACTTGACTTGGAAGTATTTTACATATTGGTGCCTCATTTACTTTTATTTTCTGACACCTTTACCCTTATGTTTTGAAATTAACATTAAAAATTCAACAAGCCAAACAAGACCATGTTAAGGTAAAATAATAAATGATTGGTTTGAATATATATACGTGCTTTAGGTGTCCTCTTTTAAATAGAAGGTTAACAGCTCCTTTGAAGCCTCAATGGAAACCACTGTTTTATGATGATCTCCAACCTTTTACCTAGATAAAAGAATATCTTCTTCATCTGAGGACTTGTGAGAGGACCTCAACTTTGAGAAAAGGAGAATAGAAAAATCCGATTAAGTTTCACCCTTATGTGAATTTTTACAACAATTAGAAAATTTACATTTAATATCAAGAGGTCAAGCCAGATAACTTGCCTTAAGGTATTCTACAGAAAAGTTAAGGTTATTTTGTGACTGTTAAAATTTGTCTATATATATTGCATTTTGGAGTGGGTGAGTTGATTATTTACTTTTGGTGATTTTCTGTTCTATTTAAATAGGACCAACATCAACAATTCAACATTATAATAACCAGATCATGCTCCAGTTGTTTGCAGATTGCGAGAGCTTTTGGTGCCTCTGATATTATTGCTGTGGATGTTCAGGATGAAAAACTGCAGAACGCAAAGACTTTTGGTGCCACACACACTGTAAATGCAATTCGCGAAGATGCAATTGAAAAGATTAGAGTATGTGCCTAATGCATTTTCTTATCAAAATAATATAATTTTTTTTTTTTTAGGTTTGTAACCAAATATTAAATTACCAGTTCAATATTTAATACTTGCCTTCGATTTTTGGCTGTTTTTGAAGTGGTTTGCGGCTTTGCGCAAACTAATCCAATAAACCTCTCTTTGCCCATTGAAGGTGTTGTGCTGTGCAGTATTTTCCTCTCAAATTATTAATTTGATTTTGTTAATATTGATATGGAATTATCTAGTAGGCTTAAGTAATAAGCTGTAAGAATCGCTATGTCTTCTATGGTACTTGCTTTCACCTTCATAGTTGCATTTATTCGATTTTTATTTTCATTTTGTTCATCAAAAAGCCAAAACCTTAGCTTTTCTTGCCCCCTCTTTTTGGACTTCATTACCTGTCACTATGGTCCAGCAATCATTAACTAGTTTTCCTTAGTTGTCTCTCTCTCTCTCTCTCTCTCTTCCATTATTTTCTTTTCATTTTCATGTTATTTTTCTATTGGTTTTGTTTGGGTTTTTCTCTTATTTTTATTTTTATTGTTACCTACTCTGTTTTCCTATTTAGAATATTTTTTCTTTTGGATGATATCAATTTAGAATTTATTATTAAGCTCTTCTAATTACTGTTTGGAATTAGTGATTGTCCGACGTTGTCTTGTTTCAAATCCTTTGAAACATTACAATCTATCCATTAATGTGAATAAACAGCCGAGCTTGTGATAAAATTGGCATGGATTAATTTTTGCTGTCACATGTTGGCATAGCAGATATTGCCAAAATAATAAACGACATCAAAGAATGTTCATCATTTTTCCTTCATCTAATAATACTGTGAGACTCTCCATGGTCGGATCAAAAAGCCATGGAGATCTTATGGGTGACAAGTAGGATGATCCAAGCTTGTAGTTCCTGACTCAACAGATTAGTACATGTTACTTCTGTGACATCACTTTATTTTAAATCAAGGTTTTGAAATTAAATAATGTGAACTGTGAAGCAGCTGAGAAAATGAAATGTAGGTGGTGTAGAATTATACGATTGCCTGTTTGGCAAAAGTTAGAGCAAATTATGTCTTTGGGTCCTGGGAAATCGTATTTGCTTCTTTGAAAACCATGAAATTGATCATAGTTTAAATGATAGAAAGCCCATCCATTATGACATAATTTTAATCTTCGCTTTGCTACTTTATTTAAAAAATAAATTGCTAATTGCTTTTTGGTATTTAACTAATTTTCTATTAATGCAGTGGTTTATGAACTTGTCTTCGCTCTGCTACTTTATTTTAAAAAATAAATTGCTAATTGCTTTTGGTATTTAACTAATTTTCTATTAATGCAGTGGATTATGAACTTGTCTTCGCTCTGCTACTTTATTTAAAAAATAAATTGCTAATTGCTTTTGGTATTTAACTAATTTTCTATTAATGCAGTGGATTATGAACTTGTCTTCGCTCTGCTACTTTATTTAAAAAATAAATTGCTAATTGCTTTTGGTATTTAACTAATTTTCTATTAATGCAGTGGATTATGAACCTACCCTAAAATTTCATAGCTGAATGTACTTATTTGTTGTTATGAATCTTCTTCAATTCTTAGTTACTCATTTTTGTTTGGTAGGAAATAACTGGAGGAATGGGTGTAGACATTGCTGTGGAAGCGTTGGGAAAACCACAGACATTTTTGCAGTGCGTTCAGAGTGTGAGAGATGGAGGAAAAGCTGTAATGATTGGACTTGCACAATCCGGTGCTGTAGGGGAGGTAGATATAAACCGTCTTGTGCGTCGAAAGGTAGGTATCCTGTGCCTTGCAGTAGGTGTCAACTTTATATTTTGAAGTTGTTCAGAAAGTATAATTTGTTTTGAATAAATGTTTCTACCCCTTTCGATTTCTTTCAAGAGCATCTTTTCTCCTGGATTGTTTTTTATTTTATTTTTTTATTTCCAAATAAGAAAAATATTTTGCAATCAGTGTCAGTATGATAATAACAAGTAATTTAGCAGATAAAAAGTAGATATGTAAGTTAGGTACAATAGTGAGGTCTCCTAACAAGGACTTAATCAGTCCAAATGAACAATTATATTCAACATTTGAAGTTCAAAAAATGTACAAGTTGTAAGGCTGGGAAAGAAACTGAAACTTATAGAGGAATAGTCATTAAGGTTTGGAAGTCAGTAGCATCCTTGTTATATTTGCTATGTTGTATAAAATCTTATTATTATGTAGTTTAATGTTGGTGTTCTACCTTTGCGATATGCAGTGTAATTCTGATAAAAATTGCTGTTTTGGAAGTTGGAATTGTAAATTTATCGGCTGTAGTTTTTCTCGAGAATGTTGAAGCAAAAAAATTAATTGTTTAAGTTTTACTTTCTATTTAGGCTGAATTCCTTATGACATGGTAATATGGAGGATCAAGATACAAGCCTCAAAATTGCCAGTGGCAGGATAATAAATGTGCTTTAGTATTTAGTTGTTGATATCGATATCTTGAGATTTTCAGAAGGTTTGTGACTGACATTCATCTTTTTGTGGAAGTTTGGGTAACATGTGTGGTACAAGAAAAAGGAACAAAAAGAGAGAGAAAAGAGGAAAAAAAGGGCAAAATTTAAGAAAAGATAAAAGTTAGATATAGAGAGAATATAGAAGGATAAAAGAGAGATAACAAAGGGATAGAGGGATAGATGGTCAAAAGTGTTCGAGTTCTCGTATTTGCTTGTTCATTCGATAAAATGTGTGGGTGGTACAGCACAAAGGGGATAACCCAAGGGAGCCAAAATCAAATGAGCATCATGTTTGGACGAGGCAAAAGGCAAAAAAGGTTAATGGTTTAAAAGGCTAGATGGTCTTTGCATGTTGATTGCTATTGACAAAACAAAAAGGTAAAAATATGACAAATCAGACCATCATCTTGGTATGGAAGGTGATTACTAGTGTACAAGATGATGGTATAATGATTTGGAAGGTTAAACTGACTTGTGTGACGATGCAGCAACCTCTTGAAAAAAATTCTTAGTGTGATAGTGTCAAGAATAAGTGTGGTGACTTAAAAGAAAAAATGGTGGACTCTCTCTCCCTCTCTCATGATAGTTAAGTCTGGGAACTGAACTGAGCCAATCTTATTGAAGTTGTTTTAGAAAAGAATTCTATATTATTTTCATTAAAAAACTGCTGTACATTCTACTCTACTTATACAGAACTATTAGCTATTCTTTAGGACTAAGTTACAGCTCTAAATCCCTAAATTATAGCTATACATTGATTACACATAATTACATAGTTGACTAATCTGAGGATCCTCCTAGAAATCAGGCTGGAATCACTAATCAGATCATATCTCCTATTCTTAGGATCCAGAGAGAAAACTTTCCAACACTTATGCCTTACTGACTTAGGCAATCTGAGTCTGAACATGCAGCTTAGAGCTTAATGCGATTCAAGGGCATAGCCAGGAATTATTTCTTGGCAGGGCCAAAATATATTTGCTTTCAATAAGACACTTCTCTAAGTGGAAACATTTTGAACGGACCTTAGTTGTATGAAAAAATTTATTAATAAAAAGAAAAATATAGATTAGGGAAGACATGATTAGCATTACCTCACAAAATGAACGCTCTATTCATTGAGCATGACATTGATATCTCAGAGTATCAATCAAACAAGTGTATATATTTAAAAATCAAAGTATTTATTGAAATTAAATTTCAAGTGACCAGAGGATAAAAGCAAATTAAATAAAACAGTACCTGGAAAAGGCAAATCTATGGTTCTTTGGAGTCTTGGAGATTGGAAGAAAATTAAATATATTCTGGAAAGTGAATAGTGGGAACAAAAGAGTGAAAACAAACAAGGGATTCTCCTTATGGAATCGATAATGTAAGAAGGAAAAGATTGTTTGGACATCCCAAAATCCTGTAGTGTTACTCATGAAAACTATTTTTGCATTTGGTAGAGTAAAGCTCAAAGTTTGTTGAGATGTGTGGTATTGGCTCTCTTTTGGGTGATTTGTAAAGAAAAGAACAACTACATCTTTTAAGATAAAAAAGAGCTAATTTGTTGTGGGATAGAATAGAAGGCTTCAGTAACAAATGAATTTGAGGACTTCTTTTTCTTTATCCAACCTAATTGGGAAAGGGTGTATAGTTAATGTTGGTATATCTTTGGCTGGGTTTATAATATATTTGGGGATACTGTACATGGAAAATCATATTTTGTTAGTAATTTTATGCTTTGGTATAATTTAGTTTTACAGCCTGACATAGCCAACTATGTTCGCCCTTAGTGTGCTTGGGAGAAAATTCCCTACACATGATTGTAATTACCATGGTGGGACTTGACCCCACCGCAAGTGTGGAAGGAGAGGTGCATACCACTTCAATTAAGAGAGAATGTGTTAGGGAAAGATTATTATATATATGCAAATATACGATTCTATTGACTTGTTAATTTTTTTACATAAATGACCATAGTCTAATATAAAATTACAAAACTACCACTTTTACAAGATAACAAACCCTAACTGGTGTCATTGGTTTGTTATTGCTGGCAATATGTTTTATTTAACAATATCTGTGTTACTCATATAAAATGTTTACTTGGAACAGATAAAAGTGATTGGGTCCTATGGAGGAAGAGCAAGACAAGATCTTCCCAAGTTGGTTAAACTGGCAGAAACAGGTATTTTCAATCTATCAAATGCTGTTACAAGAAAATACAAATTTGAGGAGGCCAACAAAGCTTTTGAAGATCTCAACAAGGGAAACATTGTCAGTCGTGCTGTGGTTGAGATTGCGTAATCCTTGTTAGTATTTCAAGCATCTGTGTTTGGTAAAGCCAAACCTCCATCTCCATCTCTGTTTAAATTTTTTTCTTGAGACTGTTTTGTGCTACTTTAAGTGGGATAGAAAGTGAGGCTATCTTTTACAGTTGTTATGCTATTATGGAATAAGCTTATCTTTGTTGTTACAATAAATGTTTGTTTTATTAATATGGATTATGTTAAGGTAGTCTTTTGGTGTACATGTTAAGAATAGAAAAAATATATATATAAAAAACTCGTATTTATTCTTTCAAAATAAATTTGTATATTGATATATCGAAAGAATAGATATTAGTTTTTTATTCATTTTTTAGATTCTTAACATGTGTTTGAGACAGTACTAAAAGGATCTCATATCTCAATACGACTTCCAATAATTTGTAAAAGACTCAAATTTTTCATCTCAAATTATGAGTCAAATTGTAAGGGTATTTACTATATCGATATTTGCTCACATACCCGTGAAATTAAAAAAAAAATATGATAAAAAAAATTAATAGTCAATTATTTTTATTTCTAGGGAATTTAGCAAAAATACCAACAAAAAAATATTAATTCAAAATTACAAAACTACCTGGCACATACAAGCCAGATTTTGAGAAGAAAAAAAAGTCCTCCTATTCCACCCAGTACCAGAACTTGTCTTCAACTTCCACCATTTGAGTTAGGGGTGGGCAAAAAAAGCCCAAAGCCGTTGAACCGGACCAAATCAAACCAAACATCTTGATTTGGTCCGGTTTTTTATGTACAAAAAAAACTGTACAGTTTTTCAATGAGTGGCGATAATGACACCTCTCAAAAACTGTATCTACACCTCTTTCGAAATCACACTCATCAATAATTTTAAAAAATTAGTAATTTGTAATGAAACCCTGCTTAATGCTAAAAATACTCTTTATTTAATTATACTGTATTGTATTTTTATAAGCACAAACCAGCTATAACTATTATTATGTTATTTAATCAACTTTATTATTATTTCAAATTTTGTTGTTACCTTTAATTCTCTTACTATTCTTTATCTTCTCTGCTTCTTTTCTCTTTTTGGTTTTTTAAAAATCAAACTCTATTTTTTGTTAAAAATCTAGTTTATGAATTTTTTTTTAATATCAGAGAACCATTTTCTGTTTGAGAAAGTTGTTGGGATGCAAGATTTGTATTATGTCCCAATTAATGTGGAAGTAGATATGTGTTAAATGCTATGTCAAAAAAAAGAAAGATAGATGTTCGATGAAATTGAAAAACATACGATATTGATAATAAAAAAAAAGTCTAATGTTTGTTTGAAAGAAATAAAAAAAAAAATAGATAATATAGTTAATTTAAAAGTATTTATATACATAATGATTTTGTTTTCCTATCAAAAGTAATAAAAATTAATTTAAAACTTACTTTTTTTACAACCAAATTTGTCTCATGATTTTGATTCATTTTCCATACTTAGCAATCAATTACTATTTCTTTAAAAAAGATTGAAAATATATTTAAAAGAGAATCTATGGTTTATTAAAATGGAAAGAGTTTTTATGATATATATTAATATCAAACCATTAATAGAAAAAAAATACAAAAGATTAAAATAGGAAACTAATTAATAATTATCGGTGGGCGTATTAACAAACAATTAGTTCTCTTAGAGCATCTCCAATGCTATTATGCATTTGGAGAAAATGGAGTACCACATAAGATAAATACTCAAGAAGTTAGAAAAACTCTCTCCAATGCAATTATCTAAGTTGAATATGGAGATGATGTGGCAAAAAAAAAGTTAGAGAATATGGAGTTGAGTTTCTAATTCTAAAAACTCTCCTAGAAATGCTTACTAGGATTTCTAACTATTTCTACCAATAATATTAAAGCTCATTTAATTGTAAAATAAAAGAGGAGAGAGAATGTAATACTTGTTTTATTATGATTGGTCAAAAAATAGATACATATTTGATTTTTGATAATTGCATTGGAGATGTGAATATGCATTTCTCTACACAATTTTCAAAAGTGGACCCATTTTGAATAGAAATGCTGAGATGACACTATTTAGAAACTCAAAAATGCATAATAGCATTGGAGATGCTCTTAATAATTTTATTCAAGTGTATTATTGGATTTTTAATAGAATACTAATTTGGGGGTATACATTCAGTTTTTAAGGGGTGCAAATACTATCACTCTTTTTAATAATCAAACCGTATGGTCAAGTCCGGTCTATAATCCAAGCTTATTAAACCCGGATCTAACCGTAAATCGAATACTTTTAGAACACCTTTTTATTCTATTACATATCACACCCAAAAATTTGAAACTAAAACGTTACAAGTGAAAAACCATAATTTATTGTTTCATATTTATTTTATTCAACCACCAATAGTCTATTATTTGTCTTTCATTTTATTACATTAATTGGCCTGAAAATATATTTGAGTTTTAAATTTTATATTTAAATATTTTTTATTTAGTTTATATTTTATATATGAATTAGTCAATAACTCATCATACCATATATTTCTTTTAAATGATAGATAATTTGATATAAATTTTAAATTGCATACAAATTAAAAAAGAAAATTTCAAGTTAAGAACCGTTAGACCAAGCCAATATAATTTGGTCTGGTTTGGTCTGAAAAAGAGATTTTTCCAAACTGGTCCTGTGTTAAAAAGAAAAAACCAAAATTTTTGGTTTGGTCTGGTTAAAGTTGAAACCAAACCAAACCAGATCATGCACAACCCTAAATTGAGTTTCAAACACAATTTTCTTGGTAAAACACTCATAAAGCTGGATGTAAACACATTGTATATACTTCAAATATCTTAAAACGATTTTCATCTACCACCATTCTCATCTGGGTTCACCAACAGTGTTTTTAGAGTTTAATCTTCATTTTATTTGGAAAAGGTAAATAAAGGTTTGTTGTTTAACTTGAGAATGTATTTAATCTGTCAATTTTTCAACTTTCTTGCTCAACTGATGTAAACTGAGTTTTGACATCCAAGAATGTGAGTAATAATAGTGGTTGGCTAGGTGTTGGTGATTCATTGGAGAACATGTGGAATGATGATAATGTGTAAGCAAACTCCGATTCATATTTTTTTATAGAAAAATCTCTAATCAACAATAGAATTAGATCCATTTTGTATAGATGATATCTATCTAATGTGATGTAAATTGTTAACATCGCATAAGAACAACATTCCTCCTAAAGTATCTATTAATACGAATAACAGAAACTCCAAACACGTGTTTCCCTGACTAACTATAAAGTTCTAACACAATACATCAATACACTTTGTTCAAAAGGACTTACTCGCCGCATCTGACGATTGTGCAGTAGTTACCAACCCTTTAATAAATGTCACTGTGCTCTAGTTACCAACACTTTAATAGTTATCACTTGATTCCACAATCAAGACAAGCCTTATTGTTCGATAATTTTTGCTGAAATATCATCAATATTTTAACCAAGCACAGGGCAGGTATGAGGCACCCAGTCAGAAACTGGTAACACTTATGTGGAACCCAGCTGCCATCCCTAGCTATGAGATCCCTTAAATTACAATATATATCAACACAAATATGAATCAACAAAACATAAGGCGGAGAGGATACAAAATCTTAATGTACCATTTGCAATTGATGGCTACAATTAAAGAATGTGGAATATGGTTCAACATTCTTGTCCACCATAGGAGGAGAGTATTACAAAAAGTACTACTCCATCCCTCTACCCAAAAAATCCGACCTTACAATAGAAAATTTCGTCGCATTTGATGCCAGTAATGGTAACTGTAATTTAGTATCTAATCTAGGCCAAAAATTTGAGGCATCTAATTATGCGACCTTAAAATCACACTCATGCCCCAATTAATCTTCCTTCCACTTGTTCACATATCTGAGGAAAGCATTAGCTGGGTTTTCCCTTGGCGATGCCCTCACACGAGTAGATCTACGGAGCACAGCTTCCTCCAAGGCAATATTCTCAACTATGCTTTTTGTTCTCTTTTCCATTTCAGACCTGTGAAATGTATTTAGTAATATCTTTATCATTAGGGCCCATTAGTTAGGGTAAATAAATAAATGCTGACATAAAAACAACATTTTTATTGTTTCAATAATCAAGTTATGGAAACATACATGTCAAACTTAGCATTGGATATAAGTACATGCTAGGATGTTGCCGTTAGAATGCTTAAAATACTATTGTTAGACACATTGCTTATTTACTTAAACTTTTAGGTTTGATGGTTACTGATATGGTATCAAAGCTTTGTTGTCCCAGGAATCCTGGATTCAAGTCCCCCCACGTGATTATTTGAATTTGTTATTTGTTATCGGAATCTGTTATATGTTTGTGTTTGGGCTCGAGCCACATGGCAAGCCCGCTTGCCTTGCACGTGAGGAAGTGTGTTAGAGTTCTTAAAATATTACTATTGTTAGGTCATTTCCTATTGGCTTAAGCTTTTAGGTTTGATGGTTACTAACAATTGCACAGGGATTGTTGGAATCCAAAAAGTATTATACTAGTTATAGCTATGAAGATACATCTGTTAGTTTCAACAAATAGTGGTTCAACAAATTGTGGTAGGCAATTATTGGCTTCAGCCCATCAAATTACAACTGGAGCTGCATCAACAATTTTCACTTAGCATAGCACATCAACATCCAAACAAAAAACTATAGGCTAACTAATAGTCTAGGCCTATTTTATCTAATCTCTGAAGGAAAAAAAAATCATGCACATCAACACACACCACATGTAATCAATTAAAACAAAATGGATCCTAAAAATTCAAAAGTGGTGAAGCTATTCCGTAATAATCCCTTTGCAGTTCAGAAAAGAACCAACTTACTTTATTTTTCCGTGAACTTTTTCTAGTTGTTTTTGAAGAGTCCTCTCCCTCTCACCCTTGGGATTTAGCGAACCCATCAACGCATCAATCTGTTCAAACAACAAGTCAAGGGGCGAGTTACCAAAACATTATGAAAACAAACATTGTAGGAATTAAGCAATTATACCTCTTCCTTGCAACTAAAGTAGCCCCACTTCTCAGAATCAGAACTCTCAACAAATATCCTCCAATCACGTCTAAACCACCAATATCTGTTATAATCTCTGTCTTTACCCAATGAGTTGGTGCTTATAATCTGCTTCTCCATCTCCCGTTCAAAATATTTTCTCTGCAGGGTAAAAAATATCAAATAAAGATTGATAAAGCAAAACAAACACATAATAGAAAGGTAGAGAATTGAACCCTCTGCTCTTTACTCCTCTTTTCTGTTGTTTCCTTCTTGTCATCCCTCAACTGTTTCAATGCTTCTTTTTTGCTCCCTCTGTAATAAATTGTAACAAAGTTTCTAGTCAAGCTAAGTCGCCCTCGAATATATTTTGGTAATACACAAAATAACAAAACTTTTTACAATGGATTTTTCTGTTGAGATGAGTCGATCTCCCCATTTATCTTCGCTGTTGTTTCTCCATTTTTCTTGGCGTGTTTACCATTTGAAGATATATGTAGGGGTTTTATTGGATTTTCCAAACTATGCCCATTTAATACTCCATTGTCAACAGGCAGAGCTTTCAACCGTCCCTTCTCTTCTCTTTCCTGTCTGGCTGCTTCTAGTGCTTCCTCCCTTCTTGTGGCTCCAAGTGCTCGGCGCTGTTCAATCTGCTCATCCAACTTCTCCCTAATAAGATCAGTTTCAAGGGCTTGATTAACCAATTCTCGTAAAATTCCCAGTTTTGCATTAGCATCTAAGAGGCCATAATGACCCCGTTTAATAGTTGTCATGTATGAGCATAATTCAGGAATGTTGATTTTGTCCAAGAAATCACACAGATACTCTGTCCAATTGATTAGTGTGATCTGTAATAAGAAGGCAATATCAGAAAACACTGACATACAAGCAACACCAATGGATGTTCTATAGGGGGTAAAAAGAAACAACTAACTGGATTAAAACCAGAAACAAACTAGCTGAAAGACATTGTTAATAAAATTTAAGCAAATAAGAATTCAGCCATTACCTTTCGCGTTTTGTTCTTTGTAGGCAATAAATTTTCACCGTCTTTCATAAGTAGCCGAAGAATGGCTGAATGTAATTCCATAATGAGAGCCAGATTACTGTCTTTGTGGCAGATAGAATTCTCAATATCTTCTAGAGAAAATGGGTACAAGTGCAACAGCTTACTAAAAGATGAACAAAAATCCCAAATCATTAGAAGATCCCCAACACAATCCATTGGCACGTTGAAGTCCCTTGAAGGTGAGGGGCGATCAGTGAAAACTGGATCATCTGCAGCAGGCTGCACCAACAGGTCATCAATCGGATACTTCATAGGCTCTTCCTTAAACTGATCATCTTCTGCAAATTCAGGATTTAAAAGTTCAATTGAAAATAACAGAGACTTGCAAACTCAAAAATCTTCTAAAGCACAGTGCCCTGGTAAAAACGAAATAGGTCCTGGTCAAAACAAAATAGCTGAAAAAGAAATCTAACCTTCAAGTTTCTCACTTCCTACTTTCAGCCTTTTACATTTTCCAGATTCTCCTTTTGCTTCCTAAAAATGACAATATGAGACAAATATTATATCATAAACTTCAACCATTAACAAGACAATTTGAAACTTAATAATTACCTCAATGTTGTTTCCTTCTTCATTTTTCCTTCGCTTCTTGTAGACCAGGAGCCCATCCTGGAAGAAAACTCGGTCTCTTAACTCTACTGGAGGAACTGTTGATATATCATGCTTTCGTGCCAATTTCTCATGAAGCACCCAAGGGAGACTTCGATATGTGGATTCCCGAATAAAAGACTTAAAAACTTTTCTACTAAACGGCAGCTTCTTCCTTACAAGATTTTCTCCATCTAATAAGCTATTTTCAATTGTTTTATTGTTTTTGTCAAGCCATGCTATCTCATACTGAGTTTTGTCGCCATCAACCTCTAGTACTTTTAATATTTTGCAAGGATGCAGACCCTCATCCCTCCTTCCATTCACTTCAGCACCCACAAAAAAGCGTTCCTGCAACTTTGTAGCAATTGTATCCGAGAGATCTTTCAAGGAAAGCATACCTACCAAATGAAAATGTTATTTAATAAATTAAATGGAACCGTTAGAATATTGCAATATCAAGACAATTTGAACCTAATACCTATAACTGATGAACTGAGGATACATTAATCAGCACTCCTCAGAATAACTATGTCAAACGACATGTCCAAAATCGACTATAAGGTAATTGGATTTGTTAAAGCCATGTTCACAACTCTTTACTAAGGCAATGCTTTCTGTCCAGTCTGAACTTCTTCCCGGCCATTCACAACAGATTCTAGATTACTTTTAGAATAGTAATTTTGATTGACCTGTGAATATTATACCTTCACTTCTCTTATAAACCCAAGTGCTTCTTTCATATGTACTTGACTAGATGGATATGATGACAATAGATTAACTAGTTACAATAATTGACAGTAAGTACATACCTATCTATGGTGTACACACACACAAAGATGTATCATTACAAAATTACAATGATATATATATATATGGCCATGCATATACATGGCTTTTTTTTTTGGTAAATTATGACATTTTTTGGACTTTTAGGTTAGTGCGCTTTCAACAAATGAGATAAAGTCTGGCAAGCCAATATTAAGGAATAACACAAGCCATATCATCTTAGCTATTCACAGTAAATAAATTTAATGGACCATTGAATAACTAATTTGCACAAAACAAGGTTTATGCAATCCAGTATTACAAGTAGCTGACACAGTATCATCTTTCTCTTAGCCTATTCCATACAGTCAAAATATGTTGACAACATATAGGTGTCAGTAAGACAACTAAACCAATGAAACAGACAAGAAAAATGAAAGGAAAAAAGAATGAAATGTAATGAACTAGCCTCCTTTTAATTTTTAAAATTTATTTTATTCAGATAAATGAAATCATAATTTTAACCCTATTTGTTAACTTCAAGTCTTCAACGAAATGCACTTGACGACTAGAACTCAAGAAGGCCCTTTTAAAACACAGATGCCTTTACATAAGCTCCAAAGTTACAGTATACTCTATGATTATATTTTGAACTTTGGAACAAAAAGTATAGTATACGGAAAGATTCAAAATGATAAACTAATCAGAATAGTACATTCCCACACAAATAACTAACTCCAATGGACAACAAGTAATAGTAACTTGATCATAGTTTAGAGATGCTTCCTGTCACCATATAGCAAAGACATTCATTCATCACAACTCACAAGGGGCAATAAGTTCTTACTGAATTGGATGGTGTGCAGTGCTGGTGCCACTAGCTCTTTGGGGAGCTCTTGAACCTTCTCAGCTGCATGTTTCTCTGAAACCAAAGCCTCTTCATAAGTCAAGTTAGTTTTTCCAGTAGATTTGCACACCCAAACCCTGTGGCGATATAAATTAATCCTGTTCAAATAATCTCTAGTCCACGTTAAGGACAAACATATTAATAGTGCTCTAATTAATTGCAAGTAGACAAAGGAAGATGAAAGAATAATACAATTTCACCATTTACAGGCACAAAAAGCTCCATTAAGTGGCACCACTGTAAGGAGTATCTTTCACAGCCACTAATTACTTCATAGCCAAATTCCACCACAATTAACAATAACTAAAATATCAAAAGGATACTGATAATTCCGAAAAATCTCTTTTGTAAACCGAACTTGGTATACCAGCTCGTGTGGCTCCAAATCTTTAGGGGGTTCAGCCAAAGTGAAAGGCTTCCTTCTCAACAAAGGCATTCTGAAAGAGAATCAAAATATCAACATGAATTAATTCTCATAAATCAACACATAACGTCATAACCCAATATCAAAACATCAGTGCCTGTAACAAACAAAGGGACCAAAAACAAACTTATAAGCAATGCAGCCGTTAGCATTCTCCAATGCAATATTTAATCTATACAAAATGTGGCAAAGTTAGATTATACAGAAAAACCGAGAAATGTAGAAAGTGATTGTCAAATTGGATGCATACCCCATTCATTTTGAAATATAATGATTTCTTATGTCAACTCAAAATCCCTAGCACAAGAACAAGAACTAACAATCTCCATTTCAAAATAGAAGAGCTATAGAGTAGTATATTACTGAAAAAGTAAGGGCAACGTGATACATAATTAAGGAAAATAATAAGTATCAAAATCACGAATCTGAAACCCTATAAAGTTTTCATTTGTTCTCGACTGTTGTTAAACAGATTTATTCATTTTTCTTGAAATAATAGTAAACCAACAAAGATTTGAAAAACCCAATTCTTACTTTCCATTTTCTCATCAACCAAACAAAGCAATTGCGATCAACACGGAAACCCTAGATAGTTCTAGAATGGGATCTCAAAGGCTTAGAAACAGAAATCGGTAGCGAAACAAGGAATTGATAAAAACACGTAATTTCACCAGCAATGCTATACAACAAGAAAGTGAACATCAATCTATACCAAACCATCGGTTGCATTCTCAAATAATATTAAAATCACCGACATTTCTACCAAAAGTTTGGTTCCCGCCACAACTAAAGCCATCAAGATTAAAATAAAAATAAAATAAACAAAAAAATAATTGATGTTCGCGAGAGTTCTTACAGTAAAGGATCAGAGTTCAAGCGAAATGTATGGAGGCCAGAGAATGGAAACTGCGCTTTCTTGTTTTCTCTCTTTTTCTTCTTGAGAGTTGAGACGAAGAAAGTTCTAACGTTTCTCTCTCTCTAGCTGCCCCCTTCGTCTGTCCCGGAAAAGTATAATTGGTTTATTTATTTATATTTAACCGATACATAAATGTTTTATTGTTTGCATTCGAGTCCCCAAGATTATAGTTAATTACACTAACATTCTAATTACCTTTTGCAGGTTTCAAATTGGGCCTGTTACCTCATGCCGAATGAATGCCCAAAGTGGTATTTAGAGGTGCCCACGGTTTGGTTAAACCGTGTGTACAAAACCGAAACCGACCATCCAAAACCGAAACCGAAACCGTAACTGAAACCGTCGCCCAAAACCGACGGTTTGGGGCGGTTTTGGGCGGTTTATATATATAAAAAAAAAATCAACCAATAGAAAAGTGCCACGTGGACAAAAAAACAAAAACAACAACAAAAACCGAAACCGAAACCGACCAAAACCGAAACCGAAACCGCCCAAAACCGAAACACAAACCGCCCAAAACTGGCGGTTTGGGACTGTTTTGGGCGGTTTATATATTAAAAAAAAAATCTAACCAATAGAAAAGTGACATGTGGCCATAAAAATTGAAAAAAAAAATGATCCGAAACCGAAACCGAACAGAAACTGAAAACCAAACCGGTTTTCTCGGTTCGGTTACGGTTTGGGTGGCCATGGAACCGAAACCGGCGGTTTTGAAACCGAAACCGAACCGTGGCCACCATTAGTGGTATTGTTGTTTTGAAATGAATGACAACCGACGACAATTGCATCCTAGAAAACTATATGTGCACTCTTTTGTTTTTTTAAGAGCAATGCTATACTTCCTAAAAAATTTGTCAATATTCATTCATAAATGATGAAGCATATGAGTTGTCAACATCATCATATCACACAACACATAATTTCATGATTTACAATATGTTAACAACTCATATACTATATCATTTTGAATGAATTTATGTAAAAAAATATAAAAAATTATGCACACATCAATCCCCCTTAAAAAATTTTCAAAATACGATAACTTATAAGCAGTAGCTCCTCTACAATCTTCAATCCCATAGGTCGCGGAGGGTCGACGCCTCCACGACTTGTAAACCAGATAGCGGAACACCGCCGCTTCTCTGATTTGGAAACCCAGATCGTAGAGGTGCACTCCTCTACGATTTGGTTTGATTGTTCGATAGGATCATCGATGGTGGCCTCTATTACTTTTTTTTATTTTTTTTTATTTTCGTTTTTGTTAAAATAATTGTATATATATAATTACCATGAAAAATAAAATAAAATTAAGCATGTGGTAAAAAAACTCATGTTTCAATTTATTTTTTATACATGTTTCATTTGATTAAATTTTATGTTAAAAGTACTATTTTACCCTTCAGGCTGTTAAGTTTGACTAACATCTGACCAATTTGACACCACTTAAAAAGTTAGGGATCAATTTGATTACTTTTATAAAAGTCGTAAACTATTTGAATTTTTAAAAAATATATATAGGACTTTCTACCCTTATTTATACAAGTCAATTGCAAACTCTTTCTCTCCCCACCACCTCCATCTCCCAATTTTTATGATCATTATTAAGTATTATGATATTGTCTTTTCATTTTGTAACAATTACATTGTCATTAAATTGTATGGCTATACAAGGGCCAGTTTGGTATTACGGTAACTTTTACAATAATCATTGTTAGCTGTAAGGAATAATCAACTGTGAAATTAATCAGTAGATGTTTAGTTAATTATACTGATGGGCATCTTTTATATCATATTTATAACCCTTAATTTAGATTTGTTAGCTACTTGTTATATCATATACTTGATTTATCTATTTTTATTTAATTTGAGTTATTTTTGTGTTTTATGTGACATTAATCAATTTTAGGGAATAATTCATAAAGTCGTGTGAGCTTATTCAAAGAAACTAAATATTTTAAGACCCAAGCCCGAGTCAAAGATTAAGTGAAGCCCAAAGCCATAAGAGCAATCCAAGCTGAAGCCCAAATCTTAATGAACAATGCAAGAGGACTAAGGCAATCATGGAATATAATTTGGGCTGTACTTTTTCTGTTAGGAGGTGAAAACAAAAAGAAGATTTCAACGTGGACTTACCAAGTCTATAAATTTGGGCATTCTTGTCCGTCAAGAAAAAGGCATCTGGATTCTGGAAGCCTCTAAAATGAGCAGCATAGCGAATCGCAGAGGAGTTCTGAGAGGGGGCATTGGTGCACGTGCAAGGCTTTGGGGAAGAGTTTCAACATTAAAGACGAGCTCCGATGCATCTTTCGAGTTCTATCGTTATCTTTCTAATTATTTTTGTATTAGGGTTGACGATGAAACCCTGTGTCATGAAATAATTTTTAGATATTTTTATTAATTCTCAAATATTGTTCTTCAATATTTATGGTTTTCGCTGCTATTGATTTTTAAATATAAAACCCTTTCATCTCTAATATCATGTATTTTTGATAGTTAAGTATATATTTTAATCAATGCTTGGTTTCGTAGCGTTAATTATAATTTCTTTGATTCTTTGTTTTTCATTAAATTGGATATATAGAATGCTTAGGGATTGTATTTTGAAGCGAAGGAAAACCAACTTAAGATTTTTATTAAATGTGCTTATTGTTAAATTCATGGGTAGACAATAAATTGATTTTTAATTGTCACTCTAATTTGGGGAATTAATAAATTATCAGGAAGTTATGAAATTTCACAGTGATGGATTCCAATACCTTAGTATTCTTTAATTGATTGCTTTCGATATTATTTTCTTTTAGATTAGTTTAATTTTAATTTTAATTCATCACATTCGGTTACCTAGGTTATGATTAGATTAAATTTAGATTCGATTAGTTTTTCACAATCCTAGTGGGATCGACCTCGTACTTGCATTAGCTATTCTACAATAGAATCGTGCGCTGGCGAGTAAGTATTTTTAAAATTTAGCACAACAAGTTTTTAGTGCCCTTCCTGGGGATTACTTGAAATATTAGTTTAATCTAGATTTATTTAATTCTTCCACTAGTTATAGTTTATGTTTTATTGTCTGAATAATAAAAAAAAAATAGGACAGTTGGTGTTTTCTATATTTTTGTTGGTTTATTAGTATTTTTTATTTTTATTTTCATTTTTACTTATGTCAGGTGAGTTTCGTTTTGCCTTTGGACTTGGTGTGTTTTGATTCTTTGTTTTGTTTGTTTTCTTTTCATTTTTGGTTCCGTCAGGTCTACTGCATGCCATTTAATTGTTTTATAGTCTTTGTTAGTTTTTGTTTCTTTTTTCTATTTTTAATAAGTTTCGTTAGTTTTGTCAATGTGCAAGTGTGATGCAACACAATGCTACAAAATGAAATTGTCGTGTTTGAGCTGCTGTCACCCATGCCTAAGCGCAAGGTTGCCGTGCGTGCTTCGCGCAGCACAAGGCTGCCCTTTGCGCAAGCGGTAGCGCTGCAACGCGGCCCATGCGCACGAACGCGGCCACGCGCGTAATGAGTTAGGGCTGCACGTTCGTAAGCACTATGGCTGCATGTATGCGAGCATGTTTTAGGCCGATTTTGGGAAATAATGGGCCTCCAAAAAGTGTTAGAGTAACACTTGGGCTTAAGGGATTTAATCCATGTGATGGATCCATTAAAATAAATCAAGTTGGACTTGATTTTGGGCCGGAAGATGCAGAAGATTAGATTTGAAGATTTTGGAATTACAAGAAGACCAATGAATGCCTTGGATAATTTTTGTAATTAGAAAAAATATTAAGTTAGATAAACCAATTGTACTCGATCAATTCATGTATGCTTTTATTAAGTGATAATTAAATCATTGTCATGCATACACATGCCATATAGATTAGTAGTGCCTACACATGCATTTTATTAAATGTCATACATGCATAATAGACATTCACATTTTGTGTTTTTTTTTTAATATGATTAAAAATTAGCAAATCACATAATTGACTATTAATAATAAGATTAGTTTTTAGAGTAAAAAACTTGGTAAATCTCATTAATAACTAGTCTATTAATTAAATTGTGTAATTAGTTAGATTAGTTAGGTCCTTTTCTTAATATTAGGTTTAATTAGATTAAAGCCATAATATAATTGGATCTAAAAATGTGATTAGTTTTAATAGTTAAAACTTGGTAAATCACATTGAATAATTCTAGTTTTAGGGGTCATTTGTTTTTTCCATTTAAAACTTATTGGGTATGAATCATAATTATTAAGCTGTTTAGTTTGTTTTTATAAGTGGTCAAACAACTTAAAAATACCAAAAAAACAACTTCAAATAAAAAGAATAAAATCCCGACTTTTCATTTAATTGCAAATCACTGAATTGCATTAAATGCAATCCAAAATCTTTTCTTCCGATACTATCCCCACATTTAACATATTTTCAATTTCATCATAATTAGATATGATACATAAATCTTTATTTTAATATACTGCTTATTTTAAATAGCTTTAAAAGTAAAAAAGAACCATGATCACTTCTCATATTGGTGTTTAATATTAATATTTTATTATGATATTAAGGTGATGTATTTATCTATTATTTTTTTAGAGTGTTTTGTGTGAGTTTTTCTGTTGTCCCTTTTATTTTTTGAAAAAAAAACCTTTCTTTTCTTAGTAAAAATAAAGTTGATTTATAATTGAAGAATAAGATTATGATCATATGTGATAATATATAATTATTATTTTTGGATTGTTTTTATTCCATATTATATGTATAATTGTTTAATAAGGGTATAAATGTAATTACTTAGGTTTAGATAATTTTACTTTTAAAAAACAAACGCGTTGACAATACATTTAGATGTGACAAAAAAACATGTCATTCAAGTTCAGATTTCAGTCCCTATTCAGTCTTCAGAAAAATTCAGGACTGTTCAGTCTTCAGACTAAAAAACAAACGACCCCTTAGTAAAATTGGTTACATATATTAGAATTTTAATAATGAACTAGATTTTTAATTTGTTAAAAATCGGATTATTTTATTTGTTATTAGAATAAGATTCTAATAATTTATTATATATGCCCTAGACATTTAGATTGATGAAAAATTCCCTTAATATTATATTGTCAAATATACCGGGGGGGGGGGGGGGGGGGGGGGGGGGGGGGGTTTGAATAGTTATAGTCTCAAAAATTTTGCAATTTTTTTTATTCACAAGATAGACAATTTCACAAGGAAGTTTTAACAACTATATTGATTCAACAAAACAATATGAATACAATTAAGCAATGTATGAATCAATACAAGTTTAAAGAAAGTAAAGACAATAAAAACAAAAATCAACACAAAGGGTTTTTACGTGGTAAAACCTCAAAATGAGGAAACATCCACAGGTTGATACCACTACCACCGGCAAAAGCATCTAATTATGACAAATAGGAGTTACACACTCAAGAGACAATCAACACAAGATTCACTCTCTAAGCTATCAACACCTATTTTACCCTCGGGCCTAGTGAATTTACTATGCCAACTTTCTATCCAAGACCTCACGTCTCTAGGAGGATACATTGCTTGTCTATCCAAGTCACCCCGACTCTAGATAAGACTTCAAAGCTTAGCTATCCAGATCACCCCGATCCTAGTCAATACTCTAATGCACAATTTGAAGAATCACTCTCCAAATGTGACTTCCAATGCTCAAGTTGAAAAATCACTCTCCAATATGAGACTTCCAATCTCTTTACAAGGCAAATGATCTAAGTTGATGCAAATGATGCAAACATAAACAAATATAGCAAGTTGATCAAACACACTCTATGAAGAATTAGTTTTGTACAAAACAAGCTCACAAGCAAATGTAACTAATCCTTATGAACATGTGATAGGAAATCTAGATTAAGCATTCAAACTAATTCACAAAAAATATCTAGAAACCTAAACATGTCAATCAAAGCTAGTATAACAAGTTTTTCGATGAAAATCACACAACTAATTTTGAAATCAAGTGAACAAGTTAACAATTGAAGTATTCAACATATTCAACAAACAAAAACAAAAAATAAGAACTATGTTTTGAGAAATCTAAAACACAATCAAGAAGTTCTAGTTTTAAAACATGTGATCAAATCTAGAAATCATCAATCAAGATCAAATACACAAATTGATTCTAGATTCAACCTCATATTCTTCAATTTTAGCAAAAAGATATTCAATCAAAACACATGAACTAAACTTGAAAGTAAATAGAACAAATCCTAATATTGGAATCAAAATCATTCTAAACATTCCTTTCAACTCATATAAAAAGAATCATCAAGTAGATCATGAAAGAAAATTGAAAGAAAAATTGATTCACTTACAAACAATGACTCACAAACTGAAATCAGGCCATCACAAAAATCTGAGCTTTGTTTGACTCTGAAAATTCTTGGTACTTGTTCCTCTCTTCAAGGCAAACAATTTCGGCTTTTGAAAGTCTAAAATCGAAGTTGGTTTGAGAGAGTTATGGTGTTTGGAAGTTGAGAAAATTAGAGAGAAAATTTCTGCTCAAATTTTCCACACCAACAACATTATTGGAAAATGAGAGAGAAAGTAATATTTAAAGGAGAGGGAAACAAGAGAGAATTGATCAACCAATAGGGGGCAGCCACCTTTACTTCCCATAGAGGTGCGTGACCTCCACGGGGGCAGAAGGCAGCCCTTCCCTTGGAGGCCACATGCCTCAATAGGGAGAAGTGCAAGGCTCCCTTATTTTGCTCTTTAACTCCCCTCTTGCACTGAAATGTTCTTCGACCGTTTTCCGGCTTTCGAACTCCAAATTTGAATCCGCTTTCGGATTACTTACCAGGACTCCCTCGCGTATAAAATACATCAAGAAAACTTTCTCAAAAAATATGGTATTCAACTTGAAAACCAAGGACGAAAACCATGTACAATAAAAGCACGAAAAGTTTCTTAACTTCCTTTTAACGGAAATTTTACTCGGGGTGAGAAATCTCGGTTAACACCCTCAAAACCACTACCACGGAGGTGGTGGTCAAGGTAGAATGTATTCTAGTCAGTGCTAGTTAAAAATGACAAACAAAATGCTATTATCAATACCATCAAAAGAGAATGAACAAAAGAGAACGAAAATGTTTTCTTTATTCTTATTAATGGTGTATCGTTTACAAATATCTCTCAATCGCTCTCAATCTCTCTAGGGTGTAGTAGGGTTGTTATCGTACGCCTGTCGAAAAGTAGTCCCTTTCTTTTATACATAGTTTTTGTAGGTTAAATCAATTGATTCTCCCCTTGATTTTCTCAGTCTCTCCCTTCCTTACCGGGCGGGATTCCTTGTTT
The DNA here is from genome assembly GCA_033220585.1 of Dipteronia sinensis. Classification (NCBI taxonomy): domain Eukaryota; kingdom Viridiplantae; phylum Streptophyta; class Magnoliopsida; order Sapindales; family Sapindaceae; genus Dipteronia; species Dipteronia sinensis. Next base: position 22,956,897 of record CM065640.1, on the reverse strand, counting down.
AAATGTCATTGACTTTGAGTTAATAGCTGAATGGAGAATATCTAGGGGGAGATCAGTTTGTTTCCTCTTTGGACTCTAATACTTGTTCTGCACGTACGTAATGTTTCCAGATATGATCCAGTGTATCTTTGTATCTTCATAGCATGATCCTTCATAGAGGTCGTTGAATATGGTATGTATGGCGAGGTAGATTAGTGTCTTAGTTCCGATATTCAGGTGCTTAATCTAGCCAGGAGCTCGATCTGTCCTCCCTTGATTTCTCGGAGCTTGATGCGACCCCCTGCGGATACTCATCTATGACAGCGGGGTTTAGGCGAGCTTCTGGAGAGGTTGCGAGGTAATCTCGACCTCGGGGGAGCTTCCTGATTTCAGGTTTAGTGACTCGGGCTCGATCTGATCTCGTCGGGCTCTACTCCGGGTGTTTTTGGAGCTCGCCTTTATTTCTGTGGGGTGGTACCGTAGCTCGACTTTAGGAAGCGTGGTCTCCTGGTGGATGACCTCGGGCCTGGAGTCAGACTATGAGGGTGAAAAATTTCCCTTTGGTCCCTAGCCAAATTTAGCTATTAACAGAAGTCCCCTCTGACTTGAACGCCGGTGGTTGAGTTTGGGGTTGGAGTCAAATTTCCTGTTTTATTTGGGGAATTTTTCCTTCTTTACAGTTACAGGAATCTTGGGGGAAATCTTCCTATTAATTGCACAAGTGAAGTGGCAAGAGCTGACCGGTTTATTCCCAAATTAATCCGGTTGCGTTACGGCAGTTCCCGCGATTCGAGGCGATTTTAACCGAAGATTTCGACGGCCCATGCTGCTGCTCTATTGCCTATTTATACTTGGTTACCCCAACGCCTTCCTCATACCTTTCAAATTTCAAATTTTCTCAAGAAGAAAACCTTCTTTTGAGCATATCTCTTTTCTTGTTCTTCATCCTCCCAGACTTCATTCCATTATGTCTAAAGCCAGTCACGACTCCATTGACTCCATTATCGACGGCGAGGAGGTTATCAACCTTGCCCACGGAAAGCGGGCAAAAAGTAGCCTAGATAGCGATGATTCTCCACCAAATCCGCAACGTCGGCGTTCGAACAGGAACGTGTCCATTGGGATCAGGTTTTCTAATCATCCCGACCATCCTCTGGAGTTAGTCGATGAAGATTCTGATAGAGAAGTCGGTGGCGACGCTGCGAGGGAACATTGAGTCCCAGCTACTGGTCCTCCTTTGGAGAGGCTTCCTCCCTGTGACTTCAGGGTTGTCCCTGACTCTACCGTTGATCCGAACTCCACTGATCGTTTGAGGTCTAAGTACGGCATTCCTGATAGTGTTTCTATCTCGGTTCCTCCCAAAGGCTATGAGTTTTTCAATTCCTTCAACGACGAGCTTCCGATTCATGTGGCGGCTCTTGAGAATGGGGTCAGGCTTCCTCTTCATCCTACCCTTCGACGAGCTCTCAACGCCATCTAGCTCGCCCCTCTCCAGTTGACGTCTGGCTTCTGGAGGCATTTGATTGGCTTCCTCATGCAGTGGAGGGAATAATGCCAGCTGAGCAATGTGACGAGGGAGCCCGGAGCAGAGGAGCTAGCCTACCTTTTTCAAATAGGGAGCCTCTCCGGGGCTTCCCGGGGTCAGTTCTATGTAAAAGCCAAGAATAAGCTTAATTTTATCATTCCCGAGGCTTCGAAGAAAGATCCCGCCTGGAAAGAAGAGTGGATCTTAGCAAAGGGCGACTGGGGGAGCCCAATTTTTATTGGGGGCCACGAGTTCGAGGTCCCCACAGTTTTCAGCGACAAACCATCGTGGGATCGGGATTCCCTGCCATCTGAGTCTGAAGCTGTTTTGAAGGCTATTCTGGCCAGGAACTACTTGAACCTAAAGTACCCAACCGTAGAAGCCTTCGATCCCCGCATGGTGAATCAATACCTGTGGATCTCAGATGCTAGTCCTCGTAAGTAACACTGAATCGTCTTGCTTTGTCTTGTTGACCAGCTCAATTCTGACGTTCCCTTTTTGTTTCGTTTACTTATAGTTTTTGTTGTTAAGCCAGCTTCTCACGAAGCTCAGCAACTCCTGCAAGCTCGCACTCCTCCCCCATCCATCAGAAAAATGCGGGGGGCTTCCCCTGCTACCTCGGAGAAGGAGAGGCTGATTGTTTCAGCCGGGATTACGCCTGCTCCCACTCCATCGCCTTCCCAGGAGAAATCCAAGATGGCTACCTTCGCGTCATGGGCTTCCAAAGAGATAAACAGAGGGGCTCCCGTTTCCCGGGTAGCTGGCGTTACTACTCATGCTTCTTCTGCTCCCTCTGCTGCTACTGTTGCCCCACCTGCCCATATATCTGATGCCGCTGCGATTCCAATCCCCCGAGCTCCAGAAAATTTTGAAGCGGGTGTCGTGGGGATTCTTCCTAGCCGCTCTCTCCCTCAGTCGAGCTCGACGGGGCAGGACGAAATCTTGGAACAATTCATCGCATCCTGCCTGGTTGGTGGGCTCTATGGGATAGCCTCGATGCCCGTTGATGTCTTGCTCACCAATAGGTCTGCTGTCTTAGCTAAGGTAATTGTTCTTTCTCTGTACTACTTCTGAGAGTGCCAACTTAATCGGTTTCTAACCTTGGCTTTGTATCTCAGATGCCTTCAGGTTTAACGTGGCTATGGGACACCAGGTAGCCCTCTTTCTTGATCGGGCTGCCAAAGCTGAAATAGAAGCTGAGAGAGCCATGAGATTACTCAAGCGGTGGAAGAGATGACCTCCAGCCAAGGAAAAATAGAGACCGAGCTGGCAGAGCTTCGCTGTGATTATGAGAGGATAAAATTGTCCTTTGATCAAGAAATTCTCCAGTCTACCCGAAGGACCAAACATAGGGACTCTTGGAAAATCGAAGCTAAAACCTAGCGATCTTGCTCTAGTAGATCGCTACTTTCTCAGCTACCCGGTCTTGTTTCTCTTCTAGGAAGTCTAGGTTAACTCAGTGCTTAACTTCGTTGCTTTCGGGTTCAAAATGTTGCACCCTGAATGAGGTCAATTTATGCTCAATGGGGAGGACCGCTTCAACTCCGAAAGCCAGTGAGTAAGGTGTCTCCCCGATAGCTGTCCTATTTGTAGTTCGATATGCCCAGAAAACCTCGGGCAGTTCTTCGGCCCATTTACCTTTTTTCTGCTGTAGTTTCTTCTTCAGAAGCTTCTTGATAGTCTTGTTGGTGGATTCCACCAGCCCGTTGGTCTGAGGATGGGCTACTAAAGCGAGCTTGAGGTCGATTCCCAATCCTTTGCAGAAGTCTTTGAATCGGGCGTTGTCAAACTACTTTCCTAGGTCGGCTACAATGACGAGAGGGGTCTCGAATCTACAGACTACGTTAGTTTTGATGAACTTGGTCGTATTATTTTTCTGATATTGGAGAAAGAGGCCCTGCCTCGACCCATCTTGTGAAATAATTGATAGCCACGATAACATATTTAACTTGTCCAAGAGCGGTGGGAAGCGGTCCAATCAGGTCGATCCCCCACATGGCCAAGGGGTAGGGTGAACTGAGAGATGACAGTCGATCTGGTGGCAAGTGGTTCAATTTTGAAGTCCTTTGACATGGCTCGCAAGATCGTACAAAGCTTCTTGCGTTTTGGTGGATGGTCGGCCAGTAGTACCTCATACAGAGCACTTGATACGCTATAGCTTCCCCATCGATGTGGTTCCCGCAGTCCCCATAATGAACCTCTCTTAGCACCCATTTAGCGTCATCAGGATGTAAACATCGAAGTAAGGGGAGGGATCTACCCCTCCTGTAGAGGTACCCATCTACAAGGCAATATCGGACAGAGAGCCTTTTAATTCTTCGGGCTTGATCCGGCTCCTCAGGAAGCTTTCCCTCTTAGAGGTAGGCAACGATCAGGTCCATCCAGCAAGGCTGATGATCCAGGGAACAGATTTCCTTACTTGCGGTTATGCTTGGTTGGGAGATCACTTGGAGGGGAACTCCTCGTGGTAAGGATTGACCTCCATTTGCGGCTATCTTGGCTAAAACATCCGCGCGGTGGTTTTGGTGTCGAGGCACCTGATCGATCTTGAATCCTGTAAATTTATTTTTAATTGACTAAGCTAGCTTTAAGTAAACGGCCATGTTATCTCCCTTTGCCTGGTACACCCCAGACACCTGATTAACTACAAGTAATGAGTCACTCTTGATTTGCACATAGTCAGCCTCCAGTTCGATAGCTGCCTTCATCCCGGCTATGAGGGCTTCGTATTCCGCTTCATTATTGGTGGCTTTGAATTTGAATCTGAAGCAGTGACAGAATTCAGTCCCCTCTGGGTCTATTAAGACCACACTAGCTCCTCCCCCAGCTTGCCCAGATGCTTCATCTATATAGAGGGTCCAAGGCTTGTAATCTTCTGGCCAATTATCGATCTCGAAAATCTTCTCAGGGACCATATTCGATGCTGTGTGGTTCACTTGGCCTGGGAGCGCTGAAAATTCGGCAACGAAGTCTACCAAAGCCTGCGCTTTAATCGTGGTCCTAGGCTTATACTTTAAATCGAATTGAGTGAGCTCAAGGGCCCATAAGACTAGCCTTCCGAACATGTCCGGTCTTTGTAAGAATTGGTGGAGAGGTTGGTCAGTCACCACTGCTATTGAATGAGCTTGAAAATAGGGACTGAGCTTTCTCGTTGAGGTCACCAGAGCATAGGCGAGCTTTTCCAGGAGAATATAATTTTTTTCTAACTTGGTTAAAGCATGACTCACATAGTATATGGGCCTTTGAATCCCGTCACCACACTCCTTGGCCAAAGCTCCGCTTACTGCAGTTTCTGAGACGGCCAGGTAGATTTGCAGTTTCTCTCCGGGATCCAGCTTGACTAACAGTGGTGGGCTTGTTAGGTATTTCTTTAAGGCTTGGAAAGCTTGCTCGCTTTCCGGGCTCCATTTCATGTTTCTCCCTTGCTTGATGACTTTGAAGAACGAGAGGCACTTATCGGTGGAGCAAGAGATGAACCTGTTGAGCGCTGCTACACACCCAGTCAAAATTTGCACATGTTTGAGTGAAGTGGGGGATTCCAAGTCCAAGATAGCTTTGATTTTTTCTAGGTTGGCCTCTATGCCTCTTTCATGAACCATGAAACCTAGAAACTTCCTCGCTGTTACCCCGAAAGCGCATTTGGAGGGGTTCAACCGCATCTGATTTTCTCTTAGGATCAGAAAGGTCTTGAGAAGGTCTTCCCGATGTCCTTCTGTAGTTGGTGATTTTGTGATCATGTCGTTGATGTATACCTCCATCGTCCTTCCGATCTCGGGCTAGAACAGCTTATTAACCAGCCGCTGGTATGTAGGCCCCGCATTCTTCAAGCCAAATGGCATTACCTTGTAGCAATACAAGCTCTGCCCAGTAATGGAGATGGTCTTATCTTGGTCAGTTGGGTGCATCTTAATCTGGTCATACCCCGAGAACGCGTCCATGAAACTAAGAAGTTTATTTCCAGACATGGAGTCAACTAGCTGATCGATCTTTGGTAAAGGAAAGCAGTCTTTTGGACATGCCCGGTTGAGGTCGGTGTAATCGACACACATACGCCATTTCCCATTCGCCTTCGTAACCATAACTACGTTGGCGATCCATTCGGGGTAGCGCACTTCTCTGATAAACCCTGTCTTGATCAATTTGTCTACTTCTTCCTGCACCACATCGTTCCTCTCAGCGTTAAAGTGCCGCATCTTCTGTTTGACGGGCTTGACTGTTGGATCTACCGCTAATCGATGGGCGGCCAATGATACCGGGATTCCGGTCATTTCATCGTGGCTCTAAGCGAAGATGTCACTGAATTCTCTAAGAAGCCCAATCAAGCCTTTTTCACTCCTGGTTCGAGGGTAGCTCCTACCTTGACGACCTTGGAGGGATCGTCACTTCTGATGGGTATCTCTTTTAGTCTATCTACGGGTTGCCCGCTGGCCCATTCCTTGCTCTGTTCTTCCTCATAAGGCATAATAGGCTCGCTCTCTGGATGCTCCGTGGGCTCCATGTCTTCCAGGACTATCTAAGATGCTTCTATGTCTTGGATCGTCGCAACATGTACGAACTGTTTTTCTAAAGTCGTAGGAATGGCGGACACCACGTAGCACTTCCTAGCTACTTGTTGTTCTCCGCGTACCTCTCCCACCTTGGTTCCCACTGGGACCTTCATGAGATTGTAGTATATAGACAAGACTCCCTTCAAGGAGGACATGAATGGTCTTCCCAAGATGGCGTTGTAGGCCGATGGGGTGTCAACCACAACAAAGTCTGTCATAACATTTTGTTGGAGAGGTGTGGTTCCGACGATCACTGGAAGGATCTTCGATCCCACTGGGATGATCGAATCCCCGGTAAATCCATAAAGCGGAGTTGTACAGCTATTGTAACACCATTGCTTCAGGTTTAGTTTTTCCAAGGTATCTTTGAAGAGGATATCTACACTGCTGCCCGTATCTACGAGCACGCGATAGACCATGCAGTTGGCAATCTGTATCGCAATCACCATGGGATCATCATGAGGCTGCACGGTGTTAAAGACATCTACTTCAGTGAAAACGATCTGTGCTGACTAGGAGGGCTCCGCCAGGCTTTCGCTGACCTTGAAGATACCCCGACCTTCTTCTACACGGGGAATCTTCCTTGCGTGGTTTTTCCTGGAATTATTAGAGGTACCGGCCAATGTGGGACCTCCGCTGATGGTGTGTATCACCTGTATCTGTTGCATTAAATCAGTTTGTTCCCCCTTTCTCTTCTCCGCGTGTTCGCGGATCTCGGCTTGTACCTCTCTTCCAGTCTGAATACTTTCTCTGACTTGCTGCAAGAACTCAATCAAACATCCTCCCCTTATCAAGGCTTCGATCTGGTTGCGTAAATTATAACACTCTGACGTGTTGTGACCCATATCTTCATGGAAGTCGCAGTACTTGTACCGGTTCCTTCTGTCGACGGGGGCTTTCATGGGTGCGAGCTTTTGGAGTAACCCCTTATCCCGTATAGCAATGTAGACTGTTTCCCGGGAGGCGTTCAGGGGGGGGGGGGGGGGGGTGTAATAATCATACCTCTTCTCCCTTCGCATTATGGGGGCTACGGTCCTAAGAGGAGGCAAAGGTCGCGGAGGGGTTCGTCTAGCTGGATATCTTTCTTGCCTGAACTTAGCAGCGGGTAAACGGTATGTCGATCTATTGAGAGGTTTGTTCTGATTTTTCTGAGCTGGCTCAGATTTGGGAGCTTCTTTTTTCTGTCACTTTACCGTTCTCATATCATCGTGTTCCATCTTGACTTTGAGCTGTTCGTCGATCTCGACCTGCTCAAGAGCCCGTTCATAAGTCTCTTGGTAAGTCTCTGTAGGTCTCTTGGTAAGTCTCTGGAGGTCTCTTGGTGAAGGAACGTAAAAGCTTCCCCCCCCCCCCCCCCCCCCCCCCCCACAAGTTCTGCCTGAAATTGGCGAGAGTCTCTTTCTCGGCGAAGACTCCTATCTGTATGACTTCTTTGTGAAAACGTTCCACATACGATCGAAGTGTTTCACCCCGCTCCTGAATTACATATTGGAGGTGTATGGGATCTTTTGGACAAGGTTTGACTCCTTGGAACTGCGAGCAAAAATCCGTTGATAACTTTGTAAAAGAATCCAGGCTACCAGCAGGCAGCTTCCTGAACCAGGTCTTCGCGTAGTCGGTTAGGGTCGTTGGGAACATCTTACATATATCTGCTTTGGTAGTATTCTGGACCTCCATCTGTTGGACGAAGCTCTCCAGGTGACTTAAAGGGTCTTCCGCTCCGGAGAACTTATCTGTTGGCATTTTAAATTTTGGTGGGAGCTCCGCTTCCCGGATCCTCCTTGTGAAGGGAGTGTTTATCTCGCTTGATGGATCCTTCTTATCCTTCTTGTTCTTTCCCTTTCTTATCTGCTGGGCCTCTTTCTGTAGCTTTACCAACTGATCACTCAGTCGTTTATTCCCGGGTTTCTTTAAATTGACCTCGGATTCTTCCCTGTCAGACCCCTCTGATGAACTGGCGACCTCTACCCGATCCTCTTTATGGGCAGGATCCACTCGGGAGGTTCATCGGCTTCCTTCTTCTTGGGCCCTGGCTTCTCTTCTTGAGACCGTCGGGCGAGGTGCCTCTCGTTGCTCCCGGGTTAATGCATCTGCTGCAGACTTAACTAGCCTGGGCTGGTACTGTGAAAGTCTTCTCAAAACTAGAGGCATGGATCCTAGCCTATCTTGGATCGAAGGTTGGAGCCCAGTCCTATCGCTAGCTGGCTCTGGAGGAGAAGGTCCCAGGTGGTCGAAAGCAGGTGGTCTAGTCTCGGGCCTGTTCGGCTCTCTCTGATCATTTGGGTTTGTTGGTTGGATTGTGATGCCTTTGGCGAGCAAGCGGAGGTGAACGGTTTCCACGAAGGCTGTCGTTTGTTGGTCGAGCGCGGCCTGGCTTATCATAAGGTGGCCAGATGCCCGCGCCTTAGTCTTCTGGATCGGAGCTTGACTGCGATGTCCAGACTTCTTCCCCTTTCTTGGGGCCTTTCGTGTTGGCATCACCGAAGGTTCATCCGAAGCTCCGTGCTGTCCTAGGGAGGAGCGGAGCCTCATGGTTCCTGTTGAACAAATGAAAATGCAAATGGTTGATTTGATTTACTGGGTGTGGGTGCTTCCCATAGACGGCGCCAGAAAGTGTTAACGGAAATTTTACTCGGGGTGAGAAATCTCAGTTAACACCCTCAAAACCACTACCACGGAGGTGGTGGTCAAGGTAAAATGTATTCTAGTCAGTGCTAGTTAAAAATGACAAAAAAAATACTATTATCAATACCATCAAAAGAGAATGAACAAAAGAGAACGAAAATGTTTTCTTTATTCTTATTAATGGTGTATCGTTTACAAATATCTCTCAATCGCTCTTAATCTCTCTAGGGTGTAGTAGGGTTGTTGTCGTATACCTGTCGAAAAGTAATCCCTTTCTTTTATACATAGTTTTTGTAGGTTAAATCAATTGATTCCCCCCTTGATTTTCTCAGTCTCTCCCTTCCTTACCGGGCGGGATTCCTCGTTTAAATGTCATTGACTTTGAGTTAATAGTTGAATGGAGAATATCTAGGGGAGATCAGTTTGTTTCCTCTTTGGACTCTAATACTTGTTCTGCACGTACGTAATGTTTCCAGATATGATCCAGTGTATCTTTGTATCTTCATAGCATGATCCTTCATAGAGGTCGTTGAATATGGTATGTATGGCGAGGTAGATTAGTGTCTTAGTTCCGATATTCAGGTGCTTAATCTAGCCAGGAGCTCGATCTGTCATCCCTTGATTTCTCGGAGCTTGATGCGACCCCCTGCGGATACTCATCTATGACAGCGGGGTTTAGGCGAGCTTCTGGAGAGGTTGCGAGGTAATCTCGACCTCGGGGGAGCTTCCTGATTTCAGGTTTAGTGACTCGGGCTCGATCTGATCTCGTCGGGCTCTACTCCGGGTGTTTTTAGAGCTCGCCTTTATTTCTGTGGGGTGGTACCGTAGCTCGACTTTGGGAAGCGTGGTCTGCTGGTGGATGACCTCGGGCTTGGAGTCAGACTAGGAGGGTGAAAATTTTCCCTTTGGTCCCTAGCCAAATTTGGCTATTAACACTTCCTATTTTGAATTTGAAACTTAATGAATGAGTAACCGAAACAACCGGAACTCAATGAGGAATTATATAAGCTCAAAATCAAGTTCAATATCACAAAAACACAAACAAATAAATACAAGAACACACAAGTATGCTATTTTCTAGATATAGTCCTAAAACATGCAGTTTTACAAAAATGGTCAAATTAAGTCTAATACATGTGCATACAACCATATGTGTGTGTATTGTGTTATACCAAATTTTGTACAATGATGCAGGGACACAAATGAATGCAATGTGTGTGTGTACCCTTACGCCTTGCAAGAGGAGAAAAAATCTTAATACCTTAGCATTCAAGTAAGCATCTTTCCTCTTGAAGACGAACTTTGCATGCGAAGTTGCTTTTCTTCTTTGAAGCTTGAACCAATCACGAACCACCTAAGCAACTAAGCAATACAAACAAAGAGTGTTTTGTTATGGAATCAAACCAACACAAATCTAAAACCTAACAATCTTCCCTTTTGACTATTACATGACAAAACCTCAACCTCACCATACAATGATCACTCAAACTAACTCATAGTTGATTGCATTCTCATATCCTCACATTACAAAGAGAACCCTAAACTAAAATATCTTCAAGTCTTCATGAGTCTTCAAGATTCTCATCTTTAATCATCAAGGTACCTGTGAGAAACACACAACCAAACAAACAAGAAATCTTCTACAAAGAAGATTGGTGAGATATATCCACAAAAACAAACAAGACTCCCCCTATCTCATATAAAGTTCACTTTAAAGCAGAATCGTAATTCATTTTTTTAATTAATTATATATATAAATTAAATCAATATTTAAATTAGAAAAAAATCCAAAAGAACAATAACAAGATTTTTAAAAGATTTATAAATCAAATCAATATTTAAGTTAAATATTCAATTTTAAGAATAAATAAGGTATATATGATTTTAACTTGATTTCATAAGGATAATAATTATATTTTAAAAGATTCATTAAATATTGAAATAGATTATTTCATAATCACTTTCAAAAGGTAATTATCAAACCTTAAAAATAAAAAATAAAATTAACCCCCACCTACTTCCAGTGTTCTAGTTAGCGTTAGGCTCTAGTCGAGCAGAGACTTCGCACCTAGTGCCTTTGCGGATTAATCAATCCGCGATTAATTATCGACAAATTAAAAAAAAACCCTTATTTTATAAAAGAAAACCAGAAACTCATTAATAGTTGGGCTACTTTTGAGGCCCAATTTAAAATCAGAAACCACATAAAACTTTATCCAGAATCCTTATCCACATAAAAACATCAATGGTGTTAGAGGAGGCAAAACCTCTGTTTCTTCACTCCAGTTTCTATTTCCATTGACATTAGGAATTCTTGTCCTTCTTCTACGAAGAATGTCTTGATTATCATCTTGTTCTTGATCATAATCCTTATCCAAATATCTCACTCACTCAAATACAACACTGAGTTTGGTTTGCTTTGTTTGGTTTTTGCTCTGTTTTACTTTCCTCTGTTTGCTGGTTAGTTTAAAAAAATTGAAATGCCTTTGTGATGGCGGCTACCTGGCGAAGGCGGCAACCTAGCGACTGCAGACGGCAGCTTTGGACGATGATCTCGGTGACTGAAAATGAATGGCGACAGGCAGCAGCTTTGGTCGAGAGGTTTGGTCGAGAAGAACTGAAGAAGTTAAGAGTATTTTAGCTTTTCCGCCTAGTCGGCGATTAATCAGCGACGAATCGGGCGACTATGGCCGACTATTGTCGGCTAGTCGGGATCCGCCTAATAAGGCTTAATTTCAGCTTTTCGGTAAGGCAGAAGGTCGCCTAGCTGAATTCCAACGATTAATCGCAGATTTTTCAAACATTATCCATTTCTCAAAATCATCGAAACTTGGCGGATTAACGATTAATCACTTTTGAAGTTTTATCATATTAGGAGCCAATTAGGTATTGTTATAATATTTACTGTACATTTAAAACTACTGTGTAGCTCAAAAGAAATATTCATATACAAGTTTAGCTATAATACATGAACTTTATTGTTAATTGTCAGTTATGTGAGATAGAATTAGGGCCAACTTGGTATTATTTTTGAGAACTTAAAATCAATTTATTTTATAATTTTAACATAAAATTATGTTTGGTAAAACTTTCAAAAATGATTAATTGATAATCTTTCAAGTTTTGACGGTGATTTTGAGGACTGATAAGTAGGTGAAGGGTTACTTTTTGAAAGTGAATATGAAATAATTTATTTCAGCATTTAATGAATCTTTTAAAATATCATTATTATCCTTATGAAATCAAATTAAAATCATTTATTTAACTTATTTCATCTTAAAATTTAAAATTCTAATTAAATATTAATTTGATTTATAAAATGTTTTAAAATATTTTATTGTTCTTATGAAATTTTTTTTAAATGTAAATGTTCTACTTAAATATTGATTTAATATAAATATTTAATGAAAAAAATGAAATAAAGTTCTAAAATCATATCTATTTTAGTTATAGTATCTAATTTCAGCACTTTTGAAATAAAATTACCAAACATATGTATACTGTTTTTGAGCTATATAGTAGTTTTAAAAGTATAATTAACCAAACATTAGCCAATTAACTTCACAGTTGATTATTCATTCAGCACAACTAACAGTAATAATTATAAAAGTTACATCAACACTAAACTGACCCTTAGTTACCCTTTGTTTTATTTTTTTAAAAATTTTAAATCCTTAATTTATATTTGTTATAGGGATTTTTTGATAGCTTGACAAGTCAGCATGATCACTTGAAAGCACGGTGATTAGATATGCCACGTCACCAGGGTCAGCTAGGAAAGATCAACCCAAGGTGACCAGTAGATGATCTTAAAGCTTGATTAAGTTTACCCAAGATGGTCGAGGAAACTAACCGATCGGGTATTAATAACCTGGTTGAGGAAACTAGCCGATCGGGTAAAGATGACCTGGTCGTGTAAACACAATCCGTTCGGGATAAAAGAGATATGGTCGGGTTAGATAGCTGGTCAGTTAGAAGATGCATGGGAGATATTAAAGGCAATCACGACTCAAATACGCAGAGGAAGAGTCACACTTAAACAAGGCACCTTGCAGTACACTATAATAAGGAAATAAACTTCCTTGTAGATATCAGAGTCCCAATCAGGCAACAAGTCTAATTCATTCAATTTATGGAAGACGCGAAATAAGAAAGAAGATAAAAACGACTTCAACAAGTAACAAGTCCTAATTAGACACCACTACCTTTCCTTATTTGTATACCAGGATTTAGGGTTCTATACACATATAAATAGACCCTAAAACGTCATTGTAAAATATAGAGAAATATACACAGACATACATAGGAATAATTATATATTCAAGAGAGTAAGTAAGGTTGAGCATGTAATCACATTAATCATAGTGAATTTTCCTTCTCGCCGTCATTGGCAACCGTGGATGTTTTCCCGATTTGGGGTTTTACCACGTAAAATTAGTGTTTGCATGCTTTGCTTCCTTCCTTTTCTTCACAACATCTTTAACAATTTGCAATAACCTGTTAGACGCATGATCGACTTTACGTAATCTAAAAATCACCGTCAACAATATTGTTATTGGTAAAATCTGGAAAGATGACATGTCAGCATAATCGACGAATATCGATTAGATTGAACCAACCAAAGATGGCTATAAGTCAATCCCAAGATATTGATCAGAGTTACTTAGATAGTTAGGTGAAAGACATTCAACCAAGGTAATTAGATTGGTCAAATAAAGAAAATGTTTAGGGAAATCAGATGGTCGGGTTTAGTTATCCGATCAGGTGTAGATCCCTGGTTGGGGGTGAAAGAGATTTGATCGGGTTGGGTAGACAGTTGGCTGAACGACACGTAGATAGATTCGAGATATGCTTGGGGTTATGACACGACAACAATATTGAATTCAATACGATCACGACTCAAATACGTGAAGGAAGAATCCTCCTCAAATAAGGTTCCACGAAGCATACTCTGAGAAGGAAACATATTTCCTTATAGATATCAGAATCCAGAATAATAAAAAGACCTGATTTGTCTAAAACACACACAATGCAAAATGGGAAAGACGAATAAAAACGACTCTGATAAGTCAGAGTTTGGCTAAACCTCTGCCACATTTGCCTTCTATTTGTATTCCAAAAATTAAGGTTCTATACATGTATAAATAGACCTTAAAATACCCAATAAGGGTTCACGAATCAAAGAACATTCAAGAGAGCAAGTGAGACCGAGAATTGTAACGATTTTATTATAGTGAATTGCTTTCTCGCCATCATCGGCAACCGTGGTTTTTTCCCTTCTGGATTTTCCACGAAATCTTCTCTTGCATGATATCGATTGTTTATTTTTATTCATAAAGCAATTTGTTAATTTGATAGATTTTGTGTGATGTGTGATCGAATTTACATAATCCCAAAAATCATCATCAACATATATATACCCTTATATTGAAATCTAAAAGTTAGAAATTTACCTAGCAACCATACAATTAGCTGAACCCCACATATGTTTGGTAATTTTATAGTAAAAGTTTTGAGATTAATTACAATAATTAAAATAGACATAGAATCCTACTTCATTTTTTTAATATTAAATCAATATTTAAATTTAATATTTAAATTAGAAAAAAAATTCATAAGAACAATAAAAATATTTTTAAAAGATTTTATAAATCAAAAAAATATTTAATGAGAATATTTAATTTTATGATAAAATAAGATATATAAATAATTTTGACTTGATTTCATAGTGGTAATAATGATATTTAAAAGTTTCATTAAAAGCTGAAATAGTAACCCCAACATACTTCTCAAAATCACTTTCAAAACTTGTTAGATTATCAATTAATCACATTTGGAAATTTTACCAAACATTATTTCTTGTCAAAATTATAAGACCATCTTTAATGCATATGTCAATGCCAATGTCAAATTTGGCACAAATAGTAAAATGTTATATTTGGCACATCATTATAATATTATATTCCGATATAAAATTCTATTTGATATGCTATTTTTTTTATTTAAAATTATAAAAGTCAACAAATACAACTAATGCATTCAATGAATACATTGAATATTTTTTAGAATTGTTTCAATCTCAATTTTCCATACCAAATTTGTTAAATTTTTATTATTTAAAATAAAAAAGTCAACAAGTACGACTGCATTTATTGTTGTGCCAAATTTGGTATATGCTATGCACAGTACCAAATTTGGCATATTTTTTGACAGTACATTGGAGCATGTTTTTTTTTTTTTACTTTATGTTAAATTATAGAATTGACACATTGATTTAGCATTACATTGAAGAATGGAGATGCTCTAAAATACACTGATTTTAACATTTTAAGTGTATGTTTTGTTTGGCTTTTGAAATGATCAAAAACGTTTTTTTTAATGCTAGATGCTATTTTGAAGTTTTTTTAGTCGTTTGGTAAAACTCAAAACAGCTTTTTTAATATGTGAATTGTCTTAATTACCCTTTATAAAAACCATTTTTATCTATTTGGAGAATCCCAAAATTTAGACATTTCCAAAAAGCTTTTTTGAGTTTTTTTTAAAACATATAAATTGTCTGAACTACCCTTTATAAATTTTAAATATTCCACAATTACTCTTTCATTATAAATACATTGTCCACACATTTTTTTTGCAATACACTCAACCAAAAACTATTTCTAAAAATACATTGTCAACATCTTTTTTATAATTTACACAACTAAAAACTTTTTTTACTAGAAGCTTTACTCATTAGAAGCTCTACTACAAAAATATCTACTTGAAAAGCTATACCAAATACACTGTAAAAACATTACCGAACTCGGCCCTAAATCTAGAATACTTTGGCGTTTTGCCAAATCACTCGAGACTTAGGGGTCGTTTGTTTTTTTGTCTGAACACTGAACAGTCCTGAATTTTTCTGAAGACTGAATAGGGACTGAAATCTGAATCTGAATGACATGTTTGTTTTTTTTTTCCTCACATCTGAATGTGCTGTTAACATGTTTGTTTTTTGAAAATAAAACTGTCTGAAAATACGTAATTATACATTTATACCCATACTAATTAAAAGAAGTAATTTAACATGCACCATTCTTTATAACATTTTGTATGGTTTTTTTTTTTTTTTGCAAACAAAGTTTAATTTAACAAATAAAAAGTTAAACAAAGAATATAATTTTGCATGTTCTGCAAACAAAGTTTAAGTTAAATTTATTGTCAAAAAAAAAGTTCAAATTCAAGTTCAATTTTATACGTTGTCCACGTTTCCGGTGAATATAATTCATGAAACTTTTTTTGTTTTTTTTTTGTTTCCTGGATCATATGCACCGGAAACCAAATAAAAAAAAGGTTCTTGAATTTTTATATACAATAATTCTATAACATTTTCGAGCCACGAAATCTACTTAATATGATAGACAACTTTATTGAGCACTATACTAATAGTTAGATAAAAATAAATAAATAAAGAGTTTTTACCGGGATTTGCAGGAGAGAAATTCAATTGTTCAATCTTTGAAAAATTTCATTATGAAAAGTATTTAGGTTTTTTTTTTCTTTTTTAAAACATGTTTAAAATAAGAAATATGTTAAAAGAAATTTTTGTATACCATATTAAATTAATATAAATTTGGAAATATATCTTTTTTTGGAGGATAGACTTGGAATAGAATATTTTAATTGTAATCCAGTGATGGAATTAAGTTAAAAGTCAGGATTTCTTACTTTTTATTTTAAGTTATTTTTTGATATTTTTAAGTTGTTTGACCACTTAAAAAAACAAACAAAACAACTTAATGAGTTCAATTCAGATCTATAAAGTCTTAAGTGAAAAAAACAAACGACCTCTTACTGCCAAGCACACAAAAACATGTAAAAATGGTGCTATTTACGTATTTATACTGATTTTCACTTCAAACAAATATTGATAGAAGACATTTGGCGGCTTACTTCTGTTTATAACCAAGCCCAGCCCTAAGAGGAAGATTACATTAAAATGTGGTAATATATAGCAATATAATCCCCAACTTATATTAGTCCCAAGTCCCAACGGACCCAACTTATTTGACTCGAGGGGGAGAGAGATAGAGAGCACTATGAAGAGAAAAATATTATTTTATTGATCTTCTGACATTATTCAATGTAATTCATATGACCACCTAGCAATATAAATGAATTAATTTAATTTTTTATATATATAAAAAAAATCATTTCATTTGGCTTTCAAATTACTCGACATGGCTTAATCATGATTCATGGCAGCCATCTCTCTAGTTTAACTCTATACATATACATATATGTGTTGTGTATATATATATATGTATGTATAATTATCAAAAAGAAGCCCCACTCAATCCTTGGTCAAAATTTTGATCAGCGGGGACTTGGCCAAAGATATTAGGGCATGATTCCCAGTTGCCCTTTTCCCTGGCCTCCCAATATCCACCAGTATACCGATATGGATCACTATCTTTGTCCTTGGCAAACCATCTTGGCTTCCAACCACTCTCTTGCATCTTGCGTGCCTGCATACATATATATATATATATATATATATATATATATTAGGTTTCACATGATTAATTTTTACACCAGTGAAAAGTTCTATTGATAGTCTATGCATGCATATTAGTAGTAATATACCTGCCGCTGTCTCTGTTCTAGCCGCAATTTCTCTGCATTGGCCATTTCATACTCTCCATTTTCTAAGCATCTTTGGTCAGGTCTCAGTCTAGAATCTGTTGGTGGCAACTTCTCCTGTTTGTATAGTTTAAAGTCAGTAACATTTAAAAGGTAGAAACAAAGGAGTGAAGATGAAGAGACATTAAATCGACCTTAACTCTAGGTGTAAGCTCATTTAACGTGATAGCAAAACGAGAAAAATTATATCGGGTTGAAATTTTGGGTGGTTTGCTGCGCTTCCAAAGCAAATGGGCCTCTGATCCTTTTCCTTTCCCAGAACCATCACCATAAACGTAATGCATGCTTTCATCCCATTTCCCGAATAATGTCGCCACTGTTTTACCATTCTTATCTTGAACTATGCCTTGTACCTGTAATGCAACTTATGCTATATAACATGTCTATAAAACAGAAGAATGCAAAGTAGACCTCATATTATATCTAGAGCTGTCAACTAAGATGAGATCATATGGGCTTGAAAATAACCAAAGAGAAAAAGGGTAAAGATGGTGGAGGACACAAATTCGGGACAGTTCCTAGATCAAAATCAAGAAAAGTTATCCACCTAAATCTCTTTCAATGTATTTTATTGGGCCATAGTTGTATTTGAACAGAGGGCATTACTTTGTGGCAAGTTATTTTTCCTTGCCATATGAAAATAAATGAAATGACTTGGTGAATAACATGGCAAGGACAAACCACTACTTAAAAAGGTCACGTTGCCATCTAATTCTGTAACAAGGCAAGACTTTTATGTAATGTGTAAAATTACTCTACTAAAAAACTGTTATATCCAAATATTTCCAAGAAATGGGATAGAGCAAAGTGCACCTGGTGAGGATTTCTATCGATGATTGATTGCTCCTTGAATTTTAGCTTACAAGAATATTCACAATTTCCTTCTATACGCATCGTACCATAGTGATCACAATAGAGTTTCCCTAAAATGAGGTTGTAAATGGATGTTGTGACCTGACAGTAATAAAATCAACAAATCAGCAAGCACATTACAGAGAGAGGAGAAAAATATCGAATGTCAATGGCATACCTTGCTCCATCGGAAAACTTCTCCGTCATCAAATTCCAAAGTTAACACACCAAAAGGATCAAGCTGGATCGAACGACCCCAAAATTTGCTCTTTAAATTGCTGTCACCCCAAAACTTCCAGCCCTGGCCCTCGCAGTGGCATGCAACAATCATTGGGTGATGACTAACCTATTTCCAGAGAGAAATGTAATTAAATCCTCATAAATAAAATTAAGGAAAATGAATAGTTGGTAACACTATAAGCTCAAATAAAAAGACACCAACCATTTACATGATCAGCCAAATAAAAATAATTATTTTTTCATCTATCCACAAAAATGAGTTATCTATTAGGTAATATATAATCCAGAAAGCCAAATAACCAAATAATTATTTTTTGAACTGTTTCAATAAATCTGTAGTATCCCTAGGCTGCAGTAATCTTCAAGAGAAGAAAGACACTTGTACATTAAGATGTAGGATAAATGAAGAGATGGACTGTTCCTTTTCCCAAGACAAAGAGCTAAACATTCAACAAGTAGTATTACTATTTGGGATGTTGAAAAACCATTAACCCTAAAAAGCTTGAGCTCTAACACACAAATACATACATGTACAAACACAAATGTAGATCCAAGTAAAATTCAAACTCTAATACCCCTACTCCAAAGCATGGCCAAATTCAATTAATTAACTCACACGCATGTGTACACACGTAGATCCAGGTAAAATTCAAACTATAAGTCTCTAACACCCCTCCTCTGAAGCAAGGAACTATTTGAGAATAAAGGGTTTTTCAGAATCGATCTCGGTCAAATATATGCTTTCCTACTATGTTTAGTGACAATCCATGTAAATCTTAAGCTTACAGGAAATGACAGCAATAGCATAACCAATTAACAAAGATGTAACATAATAAGGTAGATAATATTGATTGTGACACTGTCAAACAATAGTCAAAATAGCTAGAAGATTCTTTTAGCCTCTAGCAGCAAAATCATACCTTCTCAGAAAAAAACCGAAGGCCTTTATCTGGATAATCAGCTTCATATGTCTCGCCCAATAATGGATTGAATGGCTTGCAGTGTCTTGCATCAGTAGAAGCATATCCTGATACTGCAAATGCTGCTACATTCAGTATCCTCATAAGACTATTACCCTACAAATTTTAACCAAGTATGTCAATAAATTTATTTGGAAGTATAATACATTAAAGGAGAGCTCAAATCTAAATCTTCTCAAAAACATTTGTTAAGAGTGCCTACAATCAATGGGTAATAGCTGCTGCCAGTCAAATCAATGGGTATGTTTGATATGCTATGTGCATAAGGTTCACATTGGATGACCGATACAGAGCAGCTATATAAGACAGCAAATGTTTTATTTAACACTGTATGTCTGTATTACAGACAAAAATTAGATGAGCCTGGATATTTTGTTTGTTTAATATCTGGAAACCTCTTGACATACGCATACATACCCATGATCCAACATAGTTAAAGGACCAGCAAAGAAACAACTATAACTCTACAGATAAAACTTTTGAAGACAGATAGCACCCGCTACTAAAATTAGTAGATGAGTAACTCTAAACCCAACTATCTACACTATTTGCATTCTTTAGATAGTCTTATTTCATATCTTTCTTTAAAATGACAATATTTTGCACCAATCAAATGTATAGAGTATATGATATTTCTGGTAATATCTTGCTTTCCACTTTAACAGAACATTAATACTCATACCAAAAGGTAAAAATAAAAATAGATAAGATACCTCACATAGAGGCTACAATCAGAAGATTGTGTTAATAATATCAGCAAAAAATATATTTTTTAATTCAGAAGAAAAAAAATTTGAATTTTTCCATAAGCACATAATAATTTTGATACAAAAAAAAAATAGTTTGTGTGATTCACATATCTCAAAAAGCTGCTAATAGCTCAAGATATACTTGTGTGCTCTAGCTGATAAGATAAATATTTATAACATACCATCAGAGTAATAGCATCAAGAGTTTATAAAGTTACTCAGGATGGCCAAATAGGTAAAGTACACCCATTTAACTGTTATCAACTGATATAAAGTCCACTAAAACGACCAGCTTTATGAAGAGAAGCAAATGTTATGATATTTTAAATATGAACTTACCAGTTTACCCCATTCATAGGCTCGATCTATAAGGTAAGAGTACTCCACTTCTTCAAAACATTTCTGTAAAGAAGAGAGGGGCTCATTAAAATAAACTGGAAGACAAACTTTGGTAAGATCCTTTCCTATATTATCTTTAATGATCGACCACAGACTGACTCCTTTCTCTTTTTCAACCGGGTCAGGTAATTTCTTACGCCGGCTAACATAAGGATAGTTAGATCCAATGAATCTAATACAAGGATCAATACCATCTTCTGATTCAAGAGCCTCTTCTTCATCAGAATCAAATGGTGACCGACGAAAATCAGATCCGTTACTTTTAAAAGAACTTGATGAAAGAAAATCTCGAGTATCAACAAATTCAGTGTCTTCGTCATCTGTTTCTTCATCTGCAGCATCATGTCTATCTTGGTCATTATCAGAATCAGTGGCACTTCCCTCTGAAATATATATGAAAAGAAAATAGACATTGGCATCAAATTAGATGTAGAAACAAAAATACTTCAGACAATGTCATAAATTAAGTATAGCAAAAATATTGATAATAATCATCACAAAGTATTCCCTTTTCTGGGGAACACCACCCTTTCCTAAGGTCAATGGCTGTATGCCATTCATTTCCAATGTCATTGGCTATAGAACTTCTTACTTAGATACCACATAGTCAAGACTGCTAATTTTATTCCAAATGCTTAATCAAACCTCTGGAAGGAAATAATCTACAATTGTTTTTCAAACAAATGCTCAATAATGACCAACTTGCTACCAATCAACATGATCAATACAAGGAACCTCCAGAAACCAAAAAAGCTTCTAGAAAAATCAAAGGGAAAAACAAAAGCAATTTTACAAAATGTCAGCCAGGTGTCCTCAATTACTATAACTACAAAATCCGTACAAAGCAACAGTATCTTATATAGTTTTCTTTTAATTCTTTGTAGATGAGTGCTAAGAATTCTCCTCATCATTGAATTAAACACTTAAGTTTATAGAAATTCACAGTTTTTTGACTTGACAAGCACATAATGTCTAAGATTGACAACTTAAAGATTGATAAAAGAAGAAACTCTTCCTTCCCTTGATTTTTCCTGATTTTGAAATTTGTATCGATTGTGTGAAGGGGAAATTGACCAAGACAAAAAGAAAAGACTCTATAGTAATGAAAAATTGGAGATTATTCATACAGACCAAGGGTTAAATTAAGAGATTCTAGGAGACCTAGCAACAAAATCATCCGTTTAACCAATAGCATCCCAAAACATATTTTTTACTTTGCGTTTACTAACCAGAAGTCCTACTGAGGGAAATGAAACTTAATTCCTAGTTTGTGATTACTAAAACGTTTGGGAATTAAGTTATATTGACCCTACACACAAATCATGAATTAAGTACCTGAAGAAAAGGGAACTTATTCCTCCCCTCCCATCTAAAGAATTAAGTTCCCTTTCTTGTAGATCTTGATTCCCATTTAATTTCATTCCCGGTTAGTAAATGTGCCCTACAACTAATTCTTATAGGACACTAATTACTCTGTCTGCTGATAGAGGGAAGTGGTTCTTAGGACCTGATCAACATTTGCAAACATAGAAGTACACATCAAACCTTCAAAAATTAAATAGAAATATATGTTAATTCCTATTTCTACAGATTAAATTTGTAAATACAGATTGGAGAAGCATATATACATATAAGTATTTTCCTCACACGCTCGCACAAATCCATGTAAACTGCAAACTCTTGGCCCCACAGGCACATTATACTAGCAAAGAGAAAAGAAGAAGGGTTTTACTGCAGAAGAATAGAATATAAATTTTTTTTGCATCATACCGCTGTATTTGTCTTGCTTTGACCTAGAAGAAGTTTTTTGTTGCCTTTGGCTCTCATCAACAACTGTATTCTCCAAGTCTACTTTTTCTGTCTGAATGATGCAGCAGATTTAAACACAGACAGAGGGTATTAAAATGAAATATGTTATGCAGTATTTTGATAATGGTTTTTACTAAGAGAGTAATATGATTATGCATAAATATAGAGAAGAAAATAATAATTCCTTAAAAGACTTCCAGCTCAACAGAAAAAGGAAAATATAAAGAAAAACAAAAACAAAAACATGTTACACATGATTGGATGGCAGGAACAATAAAATCGAAATGATATTAGAATTACTAAAAGGTAAATGTTATAAGATCCACTCTTACTGCAAATAAAACAGCATTGCAAAAATCCCATCTGAGATAGATAAAGAACAGACATTAAACTTAATGACGCTCTGAGTAGGGGAAAGTATTGTATTTATTTCACTAAAATCAGAAATAAACTAGAAATTGGAATAATTCCAATTATAACACTCTACAATCATGTAATTATGCCAAAGATGTAAATGGTTCTTGTTAATTGGGCACATCAACTAATCCATTTCTCATAGTTTGCAATCTCTCACTATATTTTTCTATTGTCAAAAGAAAATCAAAGCATGCTTTTTTATTTTATTTATTTATTTGAGCTTTTGTTTGTATGTTTTAGATACCTCCAATTGACGCAAAGTGTCAACAAGCAACATCTGCTTCTGTTTGAGGACCACAAGATGGCTATGCATGGTTGAAAATTCAGTCCTCATGATTTGCTCAATATCCTGAATTGCAGTCTCACTGACACCTTCATCTACCAATCTCTGCCTCAATTTCTCAGTAGAAACAGCTACATTTTCTACAGGAGCCATTAATTCACAGTTTGAAATTCTGGGGAACATATCTTTAACAGTCTGCAATGCCTCCATCCATGCCAATCTATCCTCCCTACTATCTGCCCTCAAATGCACTCTCTTCGTCCCCGTGAATATCGAAAACCTTCTGTCATCCGATTTACTCTCTCTAATCGACGACACCTAAACAATCAAAATCAACCACAATTCATAATTCAACATAAACAAAATTGAATTGATGATAATAAAGATTTCTAGAAAATATACCTTCAAGTGGATTTCTCCAATTGGATTGGGTTTACATGATTGGGTGCTGTTGCTTTGGCGAGACATTCGTCTCATGGAAACTTCTCCGATCACCTTCGATCCTTTTTCTGTTTCCAGATGATTCACGGTGATCTTTTTCGGGCCATGGATTTTGTAATACGACAACACACCGTATTTCAAAACAAACCATCTAGGACGCCAACCTCTACCGTAATTCACCCACTTGTACAATATCCCTGAAATCCCATGCTGATCCACCATTATCATTTGACCGTCTCCTATTGACGCAATTCTACACAACGACTCCAATGTCGCCGATCTCCTCAACGTACAACTCCCGTTCCCGTTCTCCGCTGCCGCATTCTCGTTTTTCTGATTAGACGACGATTGCGGAGACGATCCATGGCTGCGACTCGACGAGTTCCGTGCCGAGAGCGACCGATACGATGCCGTTGTCCGCGATGACGACGACATATTGAGCAGTTCCGTCAACGTCGTTGATTGTTGAGGACGAGGAAGCGGATGCGGATGCGGAGCAGGGTTCCGATCCGGTGCGGTGGAGACACAGCAGAATGGATGCATGCCAATCGTTCTCCTCCACGATCACGGCTGATTTTATTTTAATTTTTTTAATTCAGAAAAAATAAAATAAAAGTTGTTATTGTTATTAATTTGTAATCAATGTGTGAGTGTGAATCTGAATAAAAAATAAATAGTCAATTTTATTATATTGTTTGGGTTAAATCTGTAAAAAAAATAATAAATAAAATAAAATAATGAATCTATAAAGAAAAAAAAAAAGATTTTCTTGAAATGAAAAAGAAAAAAAAATTGAAAAACGAAGAGGCGCCACGAGAGGAGGCTGACAAAGTTTTCGGCGAGTTCAACCGCGAAGCCGCGAGTTAATCGGCGGCGTAATCAAGAGAAATTACCAAAGTTTGTGTATTGGATTTAAATAAAGAAATCAGTATCTCAATTCACTCTCTCAACTGAGTGGGGTCGTTTGTTTTTTTGTCTGAACATTGAACGGTCATGAATTTTTCTAAAGATTGAATAGAGACTAAAATCTGAATCTGATAAAACTGTCTAAAAATAAGTAATTTTACATTTATACACATACTAATTAAAAGAAGTAATTTAACATGCATCATTATTTATAACATTTTGTATGTTTTTTTTTTTCAAACAAAGTTTAATTTAACAAAATAAAAAATTAATCAAAGAATATAATTTTGTATGTTCTGCAAACAAAGTTTAAGTTAAATTTATTGTAAAAAAAAAGAGTTTAATTTTATATGTTGTCCACGTTTCCAGTGAATATAATTCATAAAACCATTTTTGTTTTTTTGGTTTCCTGGATCATATGCAACGGAAACCAAATAAAAAAAAAAGGTTCTTGAATTTTTATATACAATAATTCTATAACATTTTCGAGCCACGGAATCTACTCAATCTGATAAATATATTTATTGAGCACTAAATAAATAGATAAATAAAAATAAATAAATAAAGAGTTCTTACCGGGATTTGGCAGGAGAGAAATTCAATTGTTCAATCCTTAAAAATTTTCATTATGAGAAGTAATTAGAGTTTTTTTTTTCTAAAACATGTTTAAAATAAGAAATATGTTAAAAGAAATTTTTTTACAACATATTAAATTAAGATAAATTTGGAAATATATCTTTTTTTTGGAGGATAGATTTGGAAGAGAATATTTTAATTGTAATCCAGTGATTTGGAATTAAGTTAAAAGTCAGGATTTCTTACTTTTTATTTTAAGTTGTTTTTTGATATTTTTAAGTTGTTTGACCACTTAAAAAAACAAACAAAACAACTTAAGGAGTTCAATTCAGACCCATTAAGCTTTAAGTGAAAAAAACAAACGACCTTTCTTCATATAATGACTTGTGGATATCATTAATTGTTACACATTAATCATTGAACCTTTATAAATGACATCGTTTATCTTTTTATTTACAATTAAAACCAATACTTAACTTCCAAGATTACCCATCTTCTTTAACTTCAACAAATTATCATTAATATTATCCTTAAAAAAAAAAAGATCTCAGGTCTATAACTCTACAAATTTTCTTTTAAAAAAATTTCCTTACTTTTTCTTGACCATGTGTGTACAGAACTAGATTGAATTGCTCTTATACTTCTTTTTACCAAATTTTTATACCAAAAAACAATTACAGAATATTTGTACTAAAACGGTATTTTTTTTTTCAATTAAGTGTACATCTTCTCATTTGAAAAACTACTTCTGACTTTTGAATACCTACAAAACATATATAAAAAAAATTAGTGAATTTTAATATGAAATGAGAAATATTTTCTTACGTTATTTACCGTTCATGTTAAAAAAAATCATATATCCATACAGTTTTAATAATTTATACATTTAAAACAATCTAATAATTAGAAGCATATATATATATATATATATATATATATATATATATTGATAATCGTGAATTTTTTTCTTCTGTTTTTCGGTTTTACCGATCACATTTGATTTTCCACAACTTTTGCTTTTTGAACTTACTTCTCAATCGTTTCACTCGATTCATGGTCTTGCACTCTTATTAGGCTGCATCATTATGGTGGTTTGATTTGTACATAGCATAGTAATATAGTATTTATATATATTTGATATTTTTTTTAAATAATATTAAATGACAATTTATTAAAGTTAAAGATGAAGGACAATTTTGGAAGTTAGTTATTGGTTTGTATTGTAAATAAAAAAATAAATGATGTCATTTATAAAGGCTCAATGTTTAATGTGCAAAATTTAATAATGTCCACATGTCAACATATATTGAAAGAGTGGATTGAGAGAGAAGATCTAGCACTCCGCTCGAATAGGTGGTAGACACGCGACAGTTGGCTTTAGGCGTTAGGGAATATTTGGATGAGGGGATTTCCATGCTGTTATCGTGCACCTTCCATCAATACCAGCGTACGTTACACAGTTTAGTAAAAAATATATGAAAAAGTAGTTGTTTCCAATGTGATGGTGGGGCCTTTGTGAGTTTCAAGTGCCAACTGCCAACGGCTTTTTATGCTACGTGCGCATCACTCTTCCTTGTAACTAATATGCTTTCTTTTTTCTTTCTTTTTTCTTTTTTCTACATTTATATATTTTTTAAGGAAAAAGAAATCCATTCTCCGGTAGACAAGGAAACGCTACCTCCTCAACTCGTAGCTTTACGGGCTAACTTGGAAAAAAAGAGTATAATACAACGGTAGTGTTTCACATCTCACATAAAATCTTATATTTATCATCCAAATATATATGATATTTGAAATATCAAATGGTTAGTAGATATATGTGGTAGATGAGATAAAATATCATTAATGTGTATTTATTTACAATTTGACATATCATATATCACATATGTTGAGATGAAAAAATGTGGGATTTTTGGTGGGATGTTTAATATTATTCAAAATTCAATTAGGTTTTACACCTAGTGGTGTAAAAACGGAGCGGCCCGGCCCCTTTTGGCACGGCCTGTCAGGCCCGTTTTCCAAAACGGGCCGTGCCTAGCACATTTGGCCGTGCCGTGCTAGGCCCGACACGTGCCGGAACGCCGGTCGGTCCAAGCCTACCAACCAGGCAGGATCTTTTAAAAAAATATAATTAATTATATTGTGTGAAGTTAATCAAGTTATATAATATTGTTTTAAGAATGTAATAATCTAATTTTGATTGTAATTTGTTTATCCTAATAATTATTTTAGTGTAATAAAAAATTGTTGGTAATAAATAGATTTATTATGTTTGTTAATAAAGTAATTCAAAGAATGTATATAGATAAAGTATTAAAGGAAATAAAAAATAGATGAAGACATGCTGTTATAAAAATATGAAATGAAGAAATATTTAATTATCTTGGACTTTCGGAATTAAGTATTACATATTTACATTATTGCCTTATTAAAAACCTTACAAAAAAAAAAACCTAGTGGGATAAAAACTTTGTAAGGGAAAAAGAGTGCAATTGTATTACAATTAAATGTACATGTATAACATAGTTCTGAGTCTGGTTACTACCGGAACTCTCATCAACAAATAAATTGGAGAAATTTTTAATAAATTCTTCGTCTACCATTTCATTTTGCAACCTTTTTCGAGAATGCTCCCAATCCCGAACGGATGTTAATACCTCCACCATCTCCGGAGTCAAACAACTTCTTTTTGGTTCAAAAATTCGTCCGCTCGTGCTGAATGCTTGTTCTGAACACACAGTAGACGCGAGGATAACCAGTATGTCACGTGCTAGGTGTGACATGACCGGATACCTGACGCTATAAGTCTTCCACCATAACAACAAATCAAATTTCTCTGTGTCTTCGCAAGCATCAAACTGTGCTTTAAGGTACCTATTGAGTTCGGCTCCAGAAGATGCAGCAGATCATTGCGTTGAAGAAGAACTTGATGATTTTTTACGCCGTTTCAGAATGCTCCAACTTGTCTACATCGGTTCTGTCTTTGGTTCTTCTAATGGCTGCCTGTCAACGCCGCCAAACCTGCGCTTATAAATACTAAAAATTTCGAACAACTTGTTTCGAATGTCAGTAATATGTTCTGAATAATCTATTGACAAATTGTTTCCAATAAACTCAAGCAAAAAGTCTAAACCAGATAATTTAACCCTAAGATCTACTATAAGACCTAAGGCATAAAGAAAAGGAATCGTAGACCAATATTTTTTCAACTTTGTCTCCATGGCAACAACTGCAGCGCTTAAGATGGTATCTTCATGATAAGTGTTTAACACTTCAGCCATTTCCACTGTATGATGGATTGCTTGGGAAGATGTGGGGTAATAGACCCCGGAAAGAGTTACAGTGGCATTGTAAAAAATCTTTAAAAATTCAACAAAAACTCTTGCCATATACCAATCGTTTGAGGTGAGTGCTTGTGCTTGTGCTTGTGTTTGTGAATTACCAATTTCGGCAATTTTCATGTTAAAAAAGCCTGTAATAGTTGTATCATAGTACAAACAATTTTGTAGCATTAAGTAAGTAGAGTTCCACCTTACCGGCATATTAGTTTGGAATCGTCGGGGTCGTAGATTGTTTAATGTACCGTGTCTACCGAATTCTCGAAATCTTGGATTAGAGCTCCCAATCCAAGATATGACATATCTGATCCGATTTATACGATCACTTACCTCCTTCAAACCTGCCTGTACAATTAAATTTATGATATGATATGCACACCTTTAATGGAATAAATAACCCCAGCTTGCGGAATATTTCTTTCTGTAAACAATGCAATAGAGCTAGTATTTGCAGATGCATTATCTAACGTGATAGAAATGATGCGATTAGTTATTCCATAAGTTTCTAAAATCTCAATAATGACATTAAAAATATTTTCTGCAGTATGTGCAAAATCCATAGGACGAAAACCAAGAATTTTTTTTTGTTAACCTCCAATCAGAATCTAAATAGTGTCCTGTGACACATAAATAGTCCTGTTTGGAACATGCCTTCCAAATATCAGAAGTTAATGCAATTGAGACATTTAGATGCTGTAATTCAGCCATCAATTTGTCTCTTTGAGTTTGAAACAATCTTATCAAATCGTTCCTAGTGGTGGTTCTAGAAACAATTTGATGTTGGGGGTTGAATGCATCATTGACAATTCCTGAAAAAAAAACATTGTCACCAAAATTAATCGGTTGATCAGTTTGTGCAATGTATCATGCCAAAGCTTCTCTAGCACGCCCGGGGTCATAAATTCACGTCGTAACGGACCCGTCTGGGTGCCGTTATAATTGTGCCTGGGTTGTAGTGTCTATCTGTCCATGTGCAGGCATGCATTTCTCCATATGCATTCTCAAATGATCGGTTCCCTGCCTACTACTAGTATAGTTCTTAGGACAAAACTTACATTTAGCTCTGGGGCCAGTCGTACAGTCTGGAAGTGTCATTTGTACTATGTCAAAACATTGCCAGACATTTGACGTAAACCTTTTGGGACGTGATGTCTGTGTAACCGCGGAACTGGAAGGTCCCGCTTCGGTTTCCGTCTGTCGGGAAAGATCCAAATCATCGTTTAGCATGTTCAAACCGTCAGGAAAAAAAGTTGGTTAGGATCCATTTCCTAAAATACAAATATTAACTTATTAGTCATTAATAAAATAACTACTACATATAAAACTTATTATTTTACTAACAAAATATATTTAAATTCACTACTACATATAAAACTTATTATTTACTAATAAAATATATTTAAATACATATAAAACTTATTATTTACTAACAAAATATATTAATATTCACTACTACATATAAAACTTATTATTTTACTAAGAAAATATATTTAATTTAACTACTACATATAAAACTTATTATTTACTAATAAAATATATTTAAATACATATAAAACTTATTATTTTACTAACAAAATATATTTAAATTCACTACTACATATAAAATTTATTATTTTACTAACAAAAATAGTTAAATTAACTACTACATATAAAACTTATTATTTACTAATAAAGTATATTTAAATACATATAAAACTTATTATTTTACTAACAAAATATATTTAAATTCATTACTACATATAAAACCTATTATTTTACTAACAAAATTTATTTAAATTAACTACTACATATAAAATTTAGTAATTTACTAACAAAGTGTATTTCAATTAACCACTACATATAAAATGTTTAATTTACTTTAAAAAAATATATTTCAATTAACTAACCAAAAGAAGGAAAACTTAATTTACTAAGTACTAACCAAACAATAATATTAAAATCAATAACTAAGTATAACATAAAATGAACAATTTACTGACTAAACAAAAACATTAAAATTAATAACTAAGTATAAACATAAAATGAACAATTTACTAACTAAACAAAAACATTAAAATTAATAACTAAACTCAAAGCATAAAATTAAATAATAACATTTACAGAAAAATGTACCTTTGAACTTTGATGTGTTGGTGGAAAATTTAGAGAATAATAGATAGATAATAGGAAATTAATAACTAAGTATTAAATATTGTGTAGAGGGACTGAGGGAGAGAGTAAGAATGAAATTGTGTAGAGAATTGGAGAATGGAAAATTGGAGAGATTGAGAGAATGAGAGAAAGAGAGAAAGTGAGAAAGTGAATAAATATTGGAATTGGTAGGAGTATTTATAGGAAAATTTGAATTGTGGATCAAAATATAATTTTTCTTTTTTTAGGGGTTAAATGGTAATTTTTTTAACTCCCAACGGTTGAATTTTCAAATTCTAACCGTTGGATTAATATATATATATATGTATATATATATATATATATATATATATATATATATTGGCCGGGCCTAAACGGTCGGCACGCCACCCCCCTACGTGCTTGGCAAGCCGACCAGGCAGGCCGTGTCGGGCCGGCACGGCGGACCGGCCTACTGAGACCCGGCACGCCGCCCACCTACTTGCCGGGCCAGGCACGGCACGCCCATCTTTTGGGCCGGGCCTGGAACGGCCTGCCCTCCTTGGCAGGCCGTGCGTGCCAGGTTCTTTCGGCCCGACCCAGATTTACACCACTATTTACACCAAGACAAACATGCTTCTCATTTAAGGACAAAGCTTCAGATGTTAAGGTATGGGCCACATAGTTCTCTGCCTAAATGGCACGACATTTGGCCATTGGGTATATGCATCATCCTTTTATAAATGCTCTGGTTTATGGCCACATGATGCTCATGCATTGTGAAATATAATACAATCGTCATATTATCAGTGTTCGAAAAATAAGTCGTTTAGACTGATTAATTGATTGGATTCCTCTAGTCGGCAGCTCACTATGGCGAAAAGGTCAAAATTAGCCAGATTAGTCAGCGACCGGTTAATCGGTCTCGGTGGGCTCAGCGGAGTCAAAGCTGCTGACTCCGCCTAGCCGATTTAAAAAATTAAAAAATTAAAAATGAAAGATGGAGATGGGAAGAAGGAAGTATATCAGGGGGTGTGCAGATTCTCCAGGTTCGAAGGGGTTGATTTCAGTTTCACATGTGCTGCGAGAGAGGCGTAAGACTTGGAGTTCTGTCATGATAGTTTGGAAAGTAGAATGTATTTGGTCGAAACGGGCTTCGTGACGAGTTAGAATTTCGTAAACCCCGTTACTGAACTCGGTGTCCTTGATCGGAACCGCACTCTGACACTACTGATAAGGTGAGAAAGATAGAAATTCAGAGAGAAAGAAGAAGTCAAGAGCAGAGAAGAGAGAAACAGGGGAGATAATATTTTCGTTTTAATGTTCGATAATCTTTATTCAATCGTTCCACCCATAAATAGGCTCTGATCAATGCATATGCAAGCTAAAGATAAAACTACAATTGCGTGAAGCAAGGGAAGCAGCTAAGCTTCAGCTGCGCATCAACACGATCCAAAAAGACTCCTAGCTAATTTATTATTCTGCTAACTAGTTCAAATTCAAAATGGTGATCCATTGAACATGTCCAACCGATCATAATTTATTCCCTCCTTGCATGGCTCACATGGCTCACGTGCACATGCATGTGTACTCAACATAATTAACACATATCATTCCTTCCCCCATAAATCATCCTTGTCCTCAAGGATGAAGCCTGTAGGTGGTTGGCATGAGGTTGGAAAATCTCCAATCATGAAGAATTGAGGCCGTTAGCAATGGTGACCGGGAATGAATTTCTCGTCACAATAATAGCATAATCCCTTTTCTTTCCGTTCTTTGGCTTTTTGTCCGGTGAGACGACGAATGGGAATTTTTGAGGGGGGTGATTGTTGAGCCGGTGAAGGTCCGAGAAAGCCAGCCGTTGGGTTTGGATTGGTGCCGTTGGATGGTGTGGCAAGCCAATTGCACTTGTTGATTCGCTGCAACCCCTTTTCAGTCAAAATACTGTTCGGCTTTAAAGATCCATCATGTGGGGTCGTCACCTCTAAACTTAAGGAAGGATAGCTTGAGGTGGTGGTTGTTCAAGTCGGCTGTAGTGTTGGTGCATGGTAGTATTGGTACAAGAGCCGGAGGCTTCCGGTCCCAACAGATGGTGTGACGCCTCGCCTGGAGCATATGGGTTGGTTTCGACATTGGTCATGTTCGAGTTATGTGAGACCCGTATGGCTTGCAACTCTGTTAGGATGGTTTGTAAGGTTCTATTGACGTGGTTGAAGCACGACTCATGCCTCGCTAGAGCCTCGTTCACTTCGTTACGAAACTCAGCGTTGGACTTGTTCCGCGCGTCCATTGAACCGTACGGATTTGATACCACTGATAAGGTTGAATTTAGTTTCAGAAGAAAAGAAGGAGAATGAAGAATAAAAAAGGGAGAATACGTATTTGTTTCGCCATTTCAATACTTTATTCATGAGCAAATGGACCATTTATAGGTCTACATACTCATAACTGATAATCCCTACAAGTAGGCTATATTGGCATGTGAGAGCTGATGTAAAGCACTTCGTGCCAATTTTATCAAGACTAACAATTCAATCTAAACTAACAAACAACCTAATTTATTCAATCATATCACTGAGATTGCTATGGACTGAGTCCTCCTCCGAGTTGCATGCATGAAGGCATCATGCACATATCATATTGAAACAATATTCTTTATATGCAGTCGAAATACCTTTGAACTTCGTAATAGAAATTGCACAGTTCTCTAATAAAACTACCTTTGTACAACTCATAGAGTGATTCTCTTATTAAAGCATTCTTTGCCACTCAGTTGTTTGTTGCCATCTTGAGCTCTTTAGAATAGAAACTATGGATAGAATTACGTTTACATTACACAAGTAACGATCCACTGTTCTAGTAAAAGTTCACCATTTTTTTTTATCATAAATGTTGTCTTCTCATCATCCTTTTCCGAGTGATTATTGGATGATCTCAAAAACGACCTCAACTTACCTATATATATATATATATATATATATATTTATATATGCATACAAATAAAGG
This sequence comes from Dipteronia sinensis, assembly GCA_033220585.1. Classification (NCBI taxonomy): domain Eukaryota; kingdom Viridiplantae; phylum Streptophyta; class Magnoliopsida; order Sapindales; family Sapindaceae; genus Dipteronia; species Dipteronia sinensis. The sequence continues at coordinate 22,923,434 of CM065640.1, read as the reverse complement.
ATGGTTAATTGATTAATTATAGTAAAATTTAACGTTAATGGGGACATATAACAATTCTCAAATCCAGATGTCCTAAGTGTAACAATACTCATGGAGATTAAATGATCATCATTAAAAAAAAATAATAATAATTCTTAATGTCAAATATTCAAGTCCAGATGAATTTTAAAATACAGATGTCCGGGATATATATATAAATTTCTAGGATTCATCATGGTCATTTGATTGAATTAATCAAATGGTTAAAATGAATGTCAAATAAATAAAAAGTGGGGCCCACTAGTCTCTTTTTCCTCTGTCATAGGCCCACCAATTATTAAAATCTCTTTCTTTTTCCAGTGTCATGGGCCCACCAGTTATTAAAATCTCTTCCTTTTTAGGGATGACAATGGGACGGGTTCGGGGCGGGGTGACCTTCCCCACACCCCACCCCACCCCACCCCACCCCACCCCATCCCATTTATTTTTTGAAAACCCATTCCCTCATAAAACCCCACTATAGATGGAGCGGGTTGGGGCGAGGCGGGGTACAACGAGGAGTGCTTTCCCCATCCCCATCCATTACCCCATTTATAATTTGTTTATTTATTAAAATAAAAAATATATAACCATTGAATATGATATAAAATATAAAGTAATAAATAATTCCAAGAAACTATTAAAAAACATCTCATAAAATTCAATCATTTTCAAACATAAACATAAAGTATGAAGTCAAAAATATTCGAAATTCATAATGGTTAAGAGATGTAAAGTAATGGTTAATGTATTTATATATTTTCTTTTTTAGATATATTTATTTTCTTTGAAACTACGTAGTTTAACTAAGTACTATTTTAAACAGGGTGGGGCGGGGTGAGGAGTATAAAACCCATCCCCGCCCATACCCATTGCGGGTTAGACTATATATCCCCATCCCCGCCCCATACCCACCAAATTGAAACCCATCCCCACCCCAAAAGTGCGGGTCCCCGCGAGGAATTTTGCCATCCCTATTCCTTTTCCACTGTTATGGGCCTACCAGTTATTAAAATCTCTTCTCTTTCCTCTATTAAGGGCCCATCTGTCAACGGCCCATCTGTCAACCTTCTCTCTCACCTACTTTTTTGTGTGTGTTAGATCCAATCCGATGGCCATGATGTGATCCTGGAAATTTCTTACAATCCAGGATCCTGTACTAGAAAGTAGAAAGTCTATATATATATATCTCAACAATCGAGAATGTACCTGTAAATAGCCGATATGCAGTAATCAATCAAGACAATGAAAAGGAAAGACCCGAGTTTGAGAGATCGAAAGCTATTGTTACAAAGACATTTCAAATATACAAAATGTTAAGTGAAAGTAAATTAATTAGTTTTCACGGTTGATAGTAATTTTGTTAGGGATATTATCATTTTTCTCATTGAGGTTTTAAAATGCATTGTGATTTGAGATGTAATCATGATGAAAATTGATGTTATTTGATCTAATTAACCATGAATCAGAAAAATTATACGTACCATTCAAGCAAGTTGTATAATTGAAAGATGAATTTATTTATTAGGAGTTCTTGTTACATTTCATTAACCAAAAAATGTAACATATTATTCAACAAATGTTTCCTTGACCATCAATAAAAAGAGTCTAGACATGTGATGGTTTAGGAGGACATTGGCATACCCCATTAATACATTTAGCTGGTACTATCGGTTTTCCTGGACATAGATAGTTAATACAAGCATAATCGTTGGAACATTTTATTAGTGGTCCACGTGACTCTCCGACCACCATCGAGGGTGTCAAACCTGCAAACAATTATATATTCATCCATTAATTAAACACATTTTAGGTATACGAAAAAAATGAAATAAGGAGAGAGAGAGACTAACAAGATGAAACGATGAAAAAAAAGCACGAAAGTTGGAAATAGTGAAGGCTTTGCCATATCATAGGGTTTGCTTGATGTTTTTTTTAGAGGAATGAAAACACTTTGGGCTTCAGAACTTGAGAGATTGAAATGGTTGATTTATCAGAGCCATTATTTATAGTGTTGAACGTGATTTAAGGGAGTGTATTCAATTGAGATATCAAAAGACTTTTACGGAATTTAAAAGTCTGGGTGTATTCAATATATACATTTAAAGACTCTATAAAAGTAATAGGGTATTTAATACATAATTTTGTAGACTTTAAAAAGGTTATTAAAAGTCATGTGTATTCAATACAGACTATTATAGACTTTTAAAAAGTCATTAAAAGTCGTGAGGTATTCAACCAAGACTTTTTAAAAGTCTATGAAAGTTATGATGTATTCAAAATATCAATGACTTTTAATGATTTTAAAATGTTAATGACTTTTAGTTATATCAAATCTCACAATTTGTCTTTCATTCCTGCCAAAGATTTTGAATGATTTTTTTTTTCAAAAATAGAAAGAATTTCACTTTAGAAGAAAAACGTAAAACTCTTTAAAAAACATCAACCACCAAACATATGTTCTATTTTCAAATAAGAGCACACTCATTCTTAACAAATTTCACAAATAAAATAAAATAAATAACTTTTAAAATAAAATAAACATTATCATAAAAAAACACACAAACATTAACGATATATAACAAAAAAAGAAAATTAACTAAAAAATAATATAAAATAACTCTCCGTCAGCTATGCAATTAAGGATGAAAGATTTCAACTTTTTTAACACTATTTTCAAAGCAATTAAACAACACCAGAATAAATGAAACAAACTTCATTTATCTTAATTAAAAATGTAAGTGCTTCTTTTTATGATTGGCTTATTTCGTTGACAAAATCACAATTAGGTTTCAATGTGTAAGGGTAGCCTAAGGTTCAAAGAGCTTCCATCATCAATGCCATTGGATATCAAGTGCTTCAAGGAAGGTAGATTACTTGACTCTACTCTTAATTGAATAGATTTAGTTGCACACACTCACTAGGTGCATTAATTATTATACCTTGCATTGTATCTCATTTGATAATATGTTTTACATGTTAATTGTGCTTCTCTTTTGTGTGCATTTTACTCACTTCACACTTGCACAACATTCATGTAAGATAGACATTTTTTTCTTGTGTGTTGAAAAAGGGATTTTTTTTCCCTTTAGCACGGCTTAGACCGCTGGGCAAGCACCTGCTTGCACCACGGTACATAGAGCGGTAAAACTCTAGTATGTCATGCGTTGGGTACTGCGGCGTGTGCACATGCTTGCACAACGGTCCCTACCGCGGTTTTCTCCAGAAGGCCTCTATTGCCTGTACCGCAGCCTGTGCACTTGCCTGCACAGCGGCCTTAACCTCGGTGTTGTCCAGTGAGGGCACCGTTGTACGTACTACGGTCTGGACAACTTGCCCGAGCTGCAATATACACAGCGGTAATGAGGTGATTTCGTTGGCTGGTCTAAAAAACGATGTCATTTCAACTAGGGCTTCACATATATATATATATATATATATATATATAGATCATTTCCCCTTCTTAGCCTCTTTAGAGCTTTAGATTTCAGAACCTTTGAATAGCAAAGAGTGCCTTACATGAAAAGTCACCAAGGCTCAATCTTTCTTGACCAAAACCCAAATACCTATATTTCATTCATGAATCAAACATTATCTAGCTTCATTTCGGATGTATTCTTACATGGGTTTGCATCAAAACACATGAATTGGTAAGTAGAATACCATCTCCATTGATTCTAGTGTTCTAGCTTAGCAAAATAGCTCTTTTATGACTTGTTTGCATCAAGTTTGAGTTTTTATCTTTAAGTTGAGATCTTTGTGTGTTTTTTGGATTTTGTATTGTGATAGCTATTGCATCTAGGTTTGCTTTTTGTTTTCAAATAGCTAAGTTATATGTATGTCATATAGTAACATGATATCTAGGATTGTTTGACTTACTCATCCATGACTAGATAAACATTAAATGTGTTGACCTAGCATTTATGCATTTAAAATATTCTTAATATTCACTTTAGGTTACATATCTCTTCTCTTGAGAGTGAATTCTTGTATGAACCATTGGTTGTATACAAGTAAGAGTCTAAAATCACTATTAAAGGCCTACGGGTAGCAAGAACGGATAAGTAACCGATTGTGTGTGATGCGGTCAACCTAGGTTGTAATCGTTTTTACAAATAGTGGATTTGAGGGTTTCATTGGCAATTGGGCTAGTGAGTTTTTTACCCTATTAGGGTTTTCTCACGTAAAACAAATCATTTTGCCTTTCTTTTATATTCCACACTTTGTTACAATGATTGCTTGTTGTAAAGGTTATGGGTTATTGAAATTAATTTTGACTAACCAAAAAGATGGCGATTAATTTGGTAGGTTAGTTAAACACACTTTTCTGTATTTTCAATTGGTATCAGAGTGGGTTTCTTAACATAATTAGGAGATCCCTTGCTCATTTAGAAGAGTGTTGCATTTAGTTAATTGCCTTTAGTTATCTTTCTTGTTTATTTTGTTTTGTTATTTGCATTCACTTCACTTGCATACATTAACCCTTAAACACCAAGAGTGGAAACGGGAATGAGCGAGAGGGTGCATCGAGTACAAGACCTCCACATTTGACAGGGGTTAATTACTCATCATGGAAGGGAAAAATGGAGTCCTTCCTGTGCCAAATAGATGATCGAGTTTGGATGGTGATTGATGATGGATACACATCACCCATCAAGACTCTTGAAGATGGAGACATCGTTCCTAAGCCAAAATCGAAGTGGAGTAGTCAAGACTTTGAAGCCTGCAAATGGAATAACAAGGCCATGTATGCAATCTTGTGTGCGGTGGATGAGACCCAACACAAGTTAATCCAAACAACAAGGAATGCACATGAAGCGTGGACCATATTGGAAATGGCACATGAAGGAATCGATATGGTAAAAAACTCTAAGCTACAAGTCCTTTAAACCAAATTTAAGACTTTGGAGATGGAAGATCACAAGTGCTTTAATGACTTCCAAGTGAAGCTAATGGATATTGTCAACCAAAATCACCAATTGGGTGATCCTTATTCGGAAGTGAGGATAAACAAGAAAATTATGAGGTCTCTTTCAGAGAGATTTAATGTAAAAGTGACTGCTATTGAAGAGAATAGTGAATATAAGAAGATGAAGCCAAGTGAAGTGACTGGCAAGTTATTAGCCTTCGAGTCAAGAAAAGCCCCTACCTCAACAACACCTCCAAAGAAGCAAAAGAGCATTGCATTGAAGACCTCCAAAGATGATAGGGAGGAAGAAGATTCAGATGAAGAAATGGCTCTAACGGTGAAAAGGTTTAAGCAATTTATGAAGTTGGAGAAGAAGGGTTTGGGTTCCAAGGGAAAATTTGTGAAGAAGAAAACCCTATTTAAAAAGGTGGAGCAACTTCAAGAGAAGGATTTCAAGATGGGTGTTCAATGCAACGAGTGTAGTGGGTATGGACACATTGCTCCCAAGTGTGCTCTAATTTGAAGAAGAAAAAGAAAGGAAAGGCTATGGCTGCAACTTGGAGTGATAGTGAAGACTTAGAAGAGGAAGAAAGTCCTCAGATGATGAAGATCAAGTTGCCAACTTCATTGCTTTCTCATCATCTCATAACGCAATGAAGTTATAAGTGACAAAGAAGAGGAAGATGACAAGCAAGAAGAAGAAGAAAATGTCTCAAGTGATGGGAGTACTTTATTCGAGTCCAAGCTTGAATTTGATGATGAGATGGACTATGAAGACTTCATGAAATACTTTAAGAGTTCTAGATTGAAGAAGAAGAAAGAGATCCAAAAGTTAAAATTGGAGAATATTGAATTGACTTCTAAGATGACTCACTTGAGTGAGGAAGTGAAGAGAGCAAGAGAAATGGAAGAGAGATTAAAAATGGAGCTAGTCATTGTCAAGAGGAGTGAAGAAAGCTTGAAGAAGGAATTTGGGGAGGCAAAAGGTTTGATTGCCAAGATGACCACCGAAACCGAAAAGCTTGACAAGATGCTAACAAGTGGGAAGAGCCCTAGTAACAAGAGCGGTTTGGGATATGCGGAAGACATGGAGGCCACATCTTTGAAGATGACAACATTTGTCAAAGGAAAAGAGATTAAAGAAGCCCAATTCCTACAACAACTAACTAAGAAGGTTGAAGTTTGTGAATCCTCCAAGTATGCTCAAGCTAAAGCACAACCTCAACAAGCTAGAGCTCATCAATCAAGACTTTTACAACCAAGGATTCTTTACACTCAACCAAGAAGATATGCAATCTCGGCTCAACCACAAAGGAGAGAGTTGGCTCAACACCAAAGGATAACTTAAAAGAGAATGAAGCCTCAATTGGTTGCACAAGGCTATGGTATGAACTCCTATTTCACTCATACTTGTCATTATTGTGGTATTTAAGGCCACATAAGGCCTAATTGCTTTAAGTATATCAAATTGTGTAGAATTGAAATCATGATTGAGAAAAATATGCTTAGAAGAGCCAAAAAAGCATGCACCTAGGAAACTTAGAGGCAATGAACCCAAGGCTCCTAGGAATGAAAATGTTACACCTACGTGGACTAAAAAAGATGAGTATTTTTGCTATATGGCTCAAGTTGCTTTGAAGGCCAATGCCTCTAATACTTAGGATCATGATAGTGGATGTTCTAGGCACATGACTGGAAACAAGAGTTTCTTTAAGACTCTTGTGATGGAGGATGGTGGATTTATCACCTTTGGTGATGGTTCATAGAACAAGGTTATAGAGAAATGTAATATATCCATTCCTGGTTTGCCCTCCTTGCCCAATGCTCTCTTTGTTGATGACTTGCAAGCTAATCTTATTAGTATATCACATTTAAGTGATGAAGGGCTTTCAGTTATGTTTGGCAAAGTTCATTGTTTTATTCTAAAGGAAAATGGGCAAGTTCTATTGAAAGGCAAGAGATCAAGTGACAATTGTTATTGTCTTGAATCCAATGATATCTCTTGTAACTTGTCAAATTGTGAGCAAGTTGAATTGTAGCATCAAAGATTTAGTCACATGAATTATAGAGACTTGAAAGTCCTTGAGATGTTGAATATTGTGAGAGGCCATCCCAAGCTTGGGAAGAGGATTGAGGGAGTTTGTGGACCTTGTCAACAAGAGAAGCAAACTTAAAGTGTGCATAAAAAGGGAAAATATCTTTCAACCAAGGAGCCATTGAACCTCCTTCATATGGACCTTATGGGTCCTATGCAAACCGAAAGTTTAGGTGGTAAAAGATATATCTTTATGGTGGTTGATGACTTCTCTAGTCACATTGTGAGCAAGTTGAATTGTAGCATCAAAGATTTAGTCACATGAATTATAGAGACTTGAAAGTCCTTGAGATGTTGAATATTGTGAGAGGCCATCCCAAGCTTGGGAAGAGGATTGAGGGAGTTTGTGGACCTTGTCAACAAGAGAAGCAAACTTAAAGTGTGCATAAAAAGGGAAAATATCTTTCAACCAAGGAGCCATTGAACCTCCTTCATATGGACCTTATGGGTCCTATGCAAACCGAAAGTTTAGGTGGTAAAAGATATATCTTTATGGTGGTTGATGACTTCTCTAGGTTCACTTGGACCTACTTTCTTAGAGAGAAGTCCGAAGCTTTTGAAAAATTTAAAATTCTATATGTCAAAATTCAAAATGAGAAAAATTCTCACATTAGGAGCATTAAGAGAATTAGAAGTGATCATGGGTAAGAGTTTGAGAATAGTAGCTTTGAGAGCTTTTGTAATGGTCTAGGTATTTCCCATGAATTCTCGGCCCCTAGAACTCCCCAACAAAATGAAGTTGTGGAAAGGAAAAATAGGGTTTTACAAGAGATGGCTCGGGTGATGTTGCTTAGCAACAAGGTTCCTAGGAATTTATGAGCCGAAGCCGTCAATACAGCTTGTTATATAGGGAATAGAGTATTCCTTAGACCCGGGACCAAACAAACATCCTATGAGTAGGGATGGGCGCGGGGGCCCATTGGGGCGGGGGAGGGTCCCCCCACCCCTATCCCCATTTCAGAAACCTCCCCCCATCCCCGCCCCAAATCCTATTTAGGGGAAGTGGGGATGGGGTGTTTGGGGGGAGGTTCCCCTGCCCCCACCCCGTCCCCCATTTCCCCCATTTTCAATCCTATTTTTTTCAATCCAAAATTTATAACTCTGGATTCGAAATTCGATCATTCCAATCCTATGAATCACTATGTTTCGATATCCAATCCATATAATTGTCCAAAATTAATATAAAAAACTATAATAATTTAGTATTACATATAAAAGTTTAAACAAATTCATAAAAAAACTAAGTACATTCAACTGTCAGGTAGTTAATTAGTGGTGGAACCAAGAATAATAAAATTAAAGTTACTTTTTTTAAAAAATAATATTAAATATATATATATATATATTATACATATGGGGAAATGGGGGAATGGAGCCTCACCCCCATTTAAAGAAATGGGGAAATGAGGAAATGGGGGTTGGGGTAGGTCCCCCCACCTGCATCCCTACTTAGGTTTTAGGGGTAAAATTTGCCCCTACCCCCACCCCCACCCCAAACCCTATTTGGGGGTAAAATTTTACCCAAAATGGGGGTGGGGGCAAATGGGGATCGGGCCCTATGGGGGAAATGCCCATCCCTACCTATGAGTTATGGAAGGAAAGAAAACTCAATGTTAGTTATTTTCACATCTTTAGAAGTAAGTGCTATATTCTTAATGACCAAGATCAACTTGACAAGTTTGATGCCAAAAGTGATAAGGGTATTTTCATTGGATATGCACTCAATAGCAAGGCCTATAGAGTTTACAACTTAAAAACTCGAAGTGTCATGGAATCATCAAATGTTGTCATTGATGAATGTAGTCACAAACATGATATCCATAAGGAGGATGTTTATGAGAATGATGACATTCCTTTAAAAGAGTGTGGTGAGACTCAAGTGATGTGAAGTCAAACCATAGTGGAGAGGATGATCAACCTCTAGATAGAGATCCACCTTTGGACTCTAATGAACCCACTCCATGGGTTAGCAAACTCCATGATAAAAATGATATCATTGGAGATGTCAATGAGGGTGTTAGGACTAGGCGTCAAATAGCTAATCAAATTAGCTATACTTGCTACACCTCTCAAATAGAACCCAAGAAGGTTGATGAAGCCTTGAATGATAAATTTTGGGTTCTTGCCATGCAAGAAGAGCTAAACCAATTTGAAAGAAATGAGGTTTGGACTCTAGTTCCTAGGCCTAAGAATACCAATGTGATAGACACCAAATGGGTGTTTAGGAACAAATCGGATAAAGATGGCAACATTGTGCGTAACAAGGCTAGGCTTGTGGCACAAGAATACTCTCAAATTGAGGGTATTGACTTTAAGGAGACTTTTGCTCTTGTTGCATGTCTTGAGTCTATAAGGCTTCTCATGTCCATTTCTTATGTGTACAAGTTCAAACTGCATCGAATGGATGTTAAGAGTGCCTTCCTCAATAGCTTTTTGCCTGAGGAAGTGTTTGTTGAGCAACCCAAGAGGTTTGTGGATCCACACCACCCCAATCATGTCTATCGCCTCAAAAAAATGCACTTTATGGGTTGAAACAAGTACCGAGGGCTTGGTACGAGCGCCTCACTCACTATCTTGGTGACTTTGGCTACTCAAGAGGTAGTGTTGACAAGACCTTATGTTAGGATTTTGAGTTGTGTTGGCATTATTCTATATCATAATGACATTTCCTTTGTATTGTTTAGTTGTCCAGGATTCACGGCTTATCAAGCTTCAAGGAAGTTGGCCAACTCGTCAAGCCAAGTAAAGCCTTTAAAAGGAGAAAACGTTATTGCCTACAAAGGTATTTTAAGACCTCTATCCTCTTGCAAGGCGTTAAGGCACACACACACATTGCATCCATATGTGTCCCTGCATTGTTGTGCTCAATTTGTATAACACATTCATACACTTGATATTGATGCTCATGCATTAGCCTTAAATTGACAAGTTTTATAAATTGCATGTTCTAGGCCTATATATAGGAAATGGCATTCTTGTGTGTTCATGTGTTTGTTTGTTTGTTTATGTTTTATGGACTTCAGACTTGAATTTGATTTTATATTATTCCTTATTGAGTTTCGGTCTTTTCGATTACCCATTCATTAGTTTTCAAGTTCCGAGTACAAAGTTACGAAACTTTTCGGTCACTTACCATGCATTCTCTTCGTCTTCGTGTATCGAGTGCCATGGCTTTAATGTGCCATAGCTTTAAACAAAAATAACAAGTTGGGAAGGTATAAGGAAAACTCCCTCTTTGGTCGAAGCTTTGAGGTCCCCTTGAGTGTTGCACCTTGAGTGACATGACTTCCTTTTCCACTTTGTCTAACTGCACTATGAAGTCACACTCATTTACTTTTGCAATCTTCAAGGCCCCCTTCTTCTTCTTGAGTGCTTCCTTCACCTCTCCCAAAGCATTTGACTTCTTTTCAATCTCTATCAAAAGCTTCCTAGTTTTTCTTGCATATTCTTCTTCAAACTCTTCCAAGAGCTTAGCTAACTTAACTAGGTCTCGCGAAATCACCTTTTTTTCACCCTCAACCTTTACAACTTTCTTCTCAATCTTTTTGTTGAGGTTGGAGAGTTCTTGCACTTCCTTCTTCAAAGTCTCATTTTCCTCCTTAAGAAGTTCGATTTCTTGATGAAGCTTTTTCTTTTCATCTCTAACTCCTTCCCATTTTCTTGCTCAAAATCTCTTGATATCTCTTCAAGCATTTTCTCATCAAAGATCGCTTCTTCCATTTTTAAGGCTTCTTTTTCTTCAATGCCGTCTTGATGCCCTTCTTCAATCTCTGTGGCTAACTCAAATGCCTTTACAATGTCACAAACTCTGCTTTTTTTCTTTTGACCTTTCGGCACTTCCAAAATAAAACATCCTTTAAAAAGTCTTTCATCAGGTCGGGTGACATAAAATTCAACCCTGCTCCCACCACAGCTGAAAGATAAGTGCCTTAAAACCACATTTACCTCCATCCCAACTGTGGCCATAAATGACCTTCCTAGAAGCAGCTTCCACTCTCTCTCATGGGATTCATCATCCTTCACTTCTAACACAATGAAGTCCATTGAAACTTTCAGTCTATGGATGTCTAACTGTACATCCTCAACTACTCCACAAGGAGTGTTTGGAGAGTTGTCAGCCATTTTGAGTTCAATTGGAGTGGCCTTTATGGACTGTAGCTTTAACTGCCTATATACCTTCAAAGGCATCATGTTGACACTTGCTCCCATATCTAACACCGCTTCCATTTTTTCTGACTCTCCAATGGTGACTGGAATGATGAAATCACCAAGATACTCCAGCTTCACTAGACTAGTTTCTTCTTACTCATCTGACTTCTCTTTTTCAAAATCTTTAACAACAATTTTGGTATCTTGTGTTTCCCCACCTAGTGCCAACTTCTCACTTTTCTCTTGAAGTACCTCGATCACCTTAATAGGCTCACTATTACCCTGAGATTTCCCCTTGTCCTGCCTGTGCAGAGCCTCTGCAATTTGAGTAACCTGAGTCTCCAATCTCCTAATGGAGGCATCCATGCTATTCGCCCTTTGGTCATTCAACTGTATGTAGTTCTTCAACATTTGCTCATTTGCACTTTGGGAGTTCCTGATAGCTATCGAAGCCTCATCAGTAGCCTTGATAAAGTCCCTTAATTCTTCTCCAAGTGATCTGAGGTTCGGTTGATAAGCGTTTGCCTAAGTGTTGAAGTTGCCTTGTGGGTTGTTACTTGATCCTCCTTGATTATTGTACTTATTGTAAACCTGATTCTGATACCGTTGGCTGTTTGCATTGTTTTTGTTGTTGTTGTTGCTCCATGAGAAGTTAGGGTGATTCCTCCACCCTGGGTTGTATTGGTTGGAGTAGGGATCATTCCTCTGCCTTTGGAACCCTCATAACATATGGGCTTCTTCATGCTCCAACTGTCCCTCTACTCCATTCAATGTGTCCTCTGTGATTTGGTTTACCTAAGCTATTGGCTTAAACATAGTTCTTCATCAACTCCTTTACTGACTACATTTCCTTGGCCATTCTTGACATCTCTATCACTATTCCAGTATTCCCATCAATCTCTAGCTTTCCACCACTCCTTATGTTTGAGGACCTTTGTTGTGAATTTTGGGCTAGCTTCTCCATGATCTCATATGCCTCTTGAGCTCTCTTGTCAGCAATTGTATCTCCACAAGCATTGTCCACCATCATCTGAGTAATAATGGAGAGACCCTGGTAGAAGGAAGTGACCTTCGATTCTTCAAGATAGGTATGTGGTGGAACTTGTGCAAGCAAAAGGTGAAATCTCTCCCATGCTTCATGAAATGGTTCCCCGTCCTTTTCACTAAAGGTGGCGATCTTGATCTTCAATTCTCTTACCTTTGCAGTTGGGAAAAACTTGTTGTAAAACACTTTACAAACTTGGGGCCAAGATGTGAGCGTTCCTGGCCTCAATGCCATGTACCACTATTTGGAACTGTCCTTCAGACAATACTGGAAACAACGCATCTGCAACTGTGCCCTAGTCAATACTCTGTCCCGGACTACTATGGGAAATGTCTCCAACACTGCGCTATACTCCTTCATGAATTGAAGACAATCCTCAGTTGGAAGCCCATGAAAGGTCAGCAACAAGTTCACATGCATACCCTTCAATCATATAGCCTAGCAATGTCATCCAAAATAATAGCTGTTGGTTGCTCATCCCTAACTGACAGAAGAGTATACTCCCTAATTGTGAGTCCCAAGTTTTCCTCATTTGTTCCTTGTTCCTCAACTGGTGTATTCTGTGGGTTTCCTTCGGCCATCTCTTCTTCAAGGTTGTTGTTCTCAAACTGTCTGATCAATCTTCCAATCTGATGAATATTGTTAAATCCCGGTACTAATTAGCCTCTCAAAGAACGTCTCCCGTGCATGTACCTATGAACCTGTAAATTCAAAACAATAAATACAAGCAAAGTAAAAGAAACTCAAATAATAAATAACTAAACTAAAACTAAATCTAATCACCACTATGTACTCCGATCCTTGGCAGCGGCGTCATTTTGAACTAGCATTTTGTCGTGGTATGCAATATTCAAACAAATTTATAAAATCCCAAGATACGCTCAACAAATATAAACTAGTATGCAACAAGTATGAGTATCGTTCCACAGGGATCGAGCGATAGTTATGATTAAATCATACTTTAATGCTAACTACAAACAAGAGTTAAATGAAATGATTGATGATTGGATATTAACTAGAATGTAAGCTAAATGTAAACTAACTAAATGCACTAAGATAGTAGTTGATAATAGATGATAAATGACTAAGGAATTGATAGATTTCATTAAGCAAACTATGGGCAAGATGAACTCTCATTAATGAGCATTAGTTAAATATAACCAAACTCGAGTGTATAGCTTGATTGTTTATCACTTATGAGTTTCCAATCTAGAGTGTATAGCATAGGTCACCCATAAGTGATTGTTCATGAATGTACATTTACCAAAATAAGGGATTAATCTCATATAAAGTCACTAATCCTAGAGTGTATAGAATTAAAGCTTAATCTCTCACAAACAACCAATCCTAGAGTGTATAGCATTAATTGCTCATTCAAGATTAGAAAAGGATAGAGATTAGTCAATCTAGATTTCACTTGAGGAGTGTACTTTTGTGCAATCCTTCCATTCAATTAAGCATTAGAGAATCAAATAGAGTGTATATCTAATTCCCTACTCAAATAATTTCTCAAACAACTTTTTAAGAGAGGAGTGTAAAATCAAAACAAAACATCTTTGAAAACAATTAAAACATTGAATGAAACATATTTGGTAGATTGATATATATAAAATTAGAGTTCATTACAATACCCACAATTTACATCATAATCACATCAATCCCCTAGTGGGATTTAGCTACTCATGACAAAAGTATTAAAATGAAAGAAAAGAGGGAAATAGAGAAGACCCATATGAGACCTTTTATCTTCAAGCTTAATTCAACCTCCAATGTCCTCTTGAGTAGCAAATTGAAGAAGATAATGATGGGTATTGAGATGATTTGAGAGATGATAGATTTTGAGATTTAGAGAGAGAACAAATGAAGTGAATGGGTGTATGTTTGTGGGTCTCCCTTTGAAAAATCAGATATGAAGCTATTTATAGTTCCTCCAAAAATTAGGCCAAAATGCTGATGTGGCGAGCTGAGAATCACGTATAGCACATGTATAGCACGGGTAAGGTACCCGTGCAGCTACCCTTGCAAGTTCATTTCCCTTCAAGTTTGTACAATGTGCACGGGTTATTGCACGGGTAGGTGACGCGTGCAGTACCCATGCAGTTGATCCTTGCCCGAGGCTCTGCTCCCTGGTCTGGTGGATTGCACGGGTAGTGCACGGGTAATACCCATGCAGTAACCCGTGCACTGAGATATTTCCAAATTCCATCTTCCGGTGTACGGGTGATTGCACGGGTAGTGCACGGGTGTGCTACCTGTGCACTATTGCCTTCTTAACCTCATTTGTGCACCAGTTTGTCCTTTTTTTGCCTCTCATCATGCCTTTTCACTTAATACCTGCAATAACAACCAAAAGAGCCATAAATACACATTAAAATACCCAAAAGGAGACAAAGAGAAAGGATATGAGGGCCAAAATGTATGACATTTTTGGCTCGATCAAATACCCACAAACCAAACCTTTGCTTTTCCTCGAGCAAACTCAAAACAAAACAAAGACACAAGCACTTGACACACACACATGACTCGATCTAAAAAATTCCTAGACTCAAACAAATACGGTGCAAGCCAACTAATTGAGAGATAAGCAAGAGATAATGGGAGTGAGGGATTAGCTAATGCAAAATGTTCTAAATAACTCCATGGCACCCCAAGGGAAACTCGTACAACACGAATCCTACACTTAAAGAGCCCTCACCTTGGGAACTACTCACTTTCACACCCTGAGCATAATTCGCTTCAACACTAAGTTCTCACATGGATTCTCTCTTATTTTTCCTCTTAGAACCTAGGTTCACACTCATGCAATATGTATGCAAAAGATTTTATGTATTGGAATCAAAGTAGTTGCATACATTTCATACGAAATAAACGCTATTTTTAGTGAATAAGTCTCATGAAAGAATCAAGTGCCATGAACGTGGAAAGAGCATGCGTCGACTAATATTCCCAAGTTAGATTTCCCTTAAGATCAACGAAAACACACACATCATAAAGTTCAGGCAGGCTAGATATTTCTCATTACATGCGGTCGCCCAACCAAAACTTGCAACACCACTTATTTATTAAAAAGAAACAAACTAAACAAGCTAAACAAAAACAAAATGCACGAAAGAAGTTTCTACATTATGCACTTGTGCTAGGGGTGTCATCAACTAAAGGAGGCTTTATTAAGTTTGGAAATTGATTCCTATTGTGAGTACTTTACAATTGCATTTCAAGGCTCATTCTTTTTTTTTGCAATGATTTTCTTTTCATTTTGCTTTTGCCTTTTTCTTTCTTTTCTTTTTGAACACTAACATTTGACAATTCGGCTCTAAGTGCAATTTTTAGCACTTTTACATTTTTGAGCCATTTCTTGCACAATTCACATAATTGCCTAAATACATGCTATTTCCATATCAGAGCTTACACATTTCAACTACTTACACACACAACCCATATGATTGGCAATTAAAGGGTTGGGTTGTGTTTGGCTTATGGTTATATGGTTTGTTGTGGTTCCAAATGAAGGGGTAAGTGTTTGGCCTCAAAATTGGCTATGGAGCACAAATAAGGGACATAGGAATGTGTTTAGGTTTTTTATGTACTTAAATGCACACATTGCCTAAAATCATCTCCACAATTAGTCTATTAAGGGAATGAATGCATCTGACACGCAGTCCACTATATGTATGATGAATGTCCTATGGCATGTGACACGTATGACGAGAAGAGTGTTTAAAGAATAGAATAATTTAACACTTAATGCGCTTTTTAATAGGCTTGTGTTTTTGAAATCTCGGGTAGTCTCCACTGTTTTAAGAAGATGCAAGAGCACATAGTCCCCTCAACTTAAATACAAAAATGATGGGACTAACCCATGAAGTGCAAGTGAGACCCTAAAGTGACAACTAGCTGCTACACAAGCTAACCATGCATACACACACTCGCCAAAAGCACACGCTCAAGGCATTACATCCAAGCTAGTTAAAGCTCGAAAAATTTGGCCATTGCAACAAATTGAAAATTTTTGACCAAAATAACTAAAAATGACTCCTAAGCAACTAAAAATGACGAATGAAACATATTAGATAGATTGATAGAAAATATAACTAGATATTTCCTCGGCAGCGGCGCCATTTTGATACTCGCTTTTTGTGTCGTTACCAAATTGTGGATCAAAAGATATTTATAAAGTTGTTCCTACACAATGTGCTCTAAAGTTTTGAAAACTTAGTATAATGGTAAGCGAGGGTATCGTCCACATGGAAAGGGAAACTAAATGGCTAAAACTAGTTAACTACTATTAAACTAAAATAAATCATGAAAAGAATAAAGATCAATGGTTAATTTGAATAGTTAATGATGCAACTACAATTAAGTTAGTTAATCTAACATGCAATTAGTGTTAATATATGATTGTGAAGACTAAAGTATTGATGGATCCAACATGTGAATAGTGGGCAAATCATGAACTTCTCATGAGTGTGCTTTACTCTTGTGTAACCAACCTAGGATGTATATGATTGGTTGTATACCACGTATGAGTGTCTAATCTATCATGTATAGTATTGACCACCCACAAGTGATTGTGCATGAATGAACATCTATCAAAATAAAGGACTAATCTCTTTATAAAGTCACCAATCCTAGGATGTATAATATTGATACTTAACCTCTTACAAGCAACCAACCTAGGATGTATAGGATTTATTACCCATTTGAGATTAGATAGAAATTGAGATTAATATGTCTGGATTTGACTTAAGTCATGTACTCTTGTTCAATCCTCCCATTCAAAAGAGCTTAAGAGAACTAAGCATCATGTATACCCAATTCTCTACTCAAATAATTTCTCAAACAACTTGCAAAGAGAGTCATGTACAATCTAAAATAAATCATTCTTGAAATCAATTAAAAACAATGAATGAAACATATTTGATAGATTTATAGAAAAGATAAAGTTCATTACAAAGCCCAACATCTACAAGTGTTTCACATCAATCCCTTAGTGGGATATTTAGCTACTCATGACAAATACAAGAAAATAACAAGGAGAAGAAAGATAGAGAAGACTCATGCAGACATTCTCCTTCCTTTAAGCTTGAATCTTATCTCCAAGTGTCCTTTGTTGAGTAGATGATGAAGATGATGGTTAGATTTGGTGAGGAATGATTCCTAGATCTAGGGTTAGTAATTAGAGATAAAAATGAGAGAAATTTCATTCTTGGAAGAGGATGGAAGATTATAAGTGTGGAAGAGAAGGTTTTCAATAAAAAAATGGTGTATTTATAGGCTTGGGAGGTTAGGGCATGATCTGGGCATGAAAGGACATCATTACCCCTCTAAAGTGGCCTAAAACCCCATCATTCGCTGAGCTGGAAGGTGCGGTGCAAGGGTAAAAAACTAGTATTGCACTGGTAGTGCACGGGTAGGTTTCTCGTGTAGTACCCGTGCAGTTCCCGAGCATAGCTGCGCGACAGACACTAAAATGGCCATCACTTCCTCTAGAAAATTCAGAATCACAATCCATAAAAACTGATGGAAACTAGACTTCTCAGGCTTTTCGAATATATGTAATCTGAAATATGGTTTAATCTGAGGATGGAGATATGACTCATCAAAGTTGGATGATCTGCACATACAGTTTTTACATTTTTAGCCCTTTTGTCACCAAATCTCATTTTTTTTATCTTCCGGTATGGGCAATATGCACAGGTAGTGCATGGGTAAGGTACACGTGCAGTACCCATGCACTGAGGTCTTCTCAGATTCCATCTTTCGGTGCACGGGTTGTGCACGGGTATGTTACCGGTGCACGGGTTGTGCACGTGTATGTTACCGGTGCACGGGTTGTGCACGGGTATGTTACCCATGCACTGTGTCCTTTAATTCTTCCTCATTTTCACCAATTTCCTCATTTTAATCCCGCTTCTTGTTTTTTTTCACCTAATGCCTGTAATATCAACAAAAGAGTCATAAATACAAATAAAAACACCCAAGAAGAAGACAAAGGATAAAGATATGAGGGCTAAAGTGTATAACATTTTTGGCTCGATGATGAGAAGGTTTTTGCCTTCAGAAAATCGTCCGTCAAAACAATTTATAAAACCTATGCTATGCGTTCACAAGTAGAAATACAAGTAAAACAGTAAGCACGGGTGTCGTCCACTGAGATCGGGGTAGCGGTGATAAGATTAGGATTAATATAACTAGTATGCATAAAAGTAAAGTGATGGTGAATGAAAATACAATATAAACTAAACTATGAAAGCAAATAAAATGGGATGAGTGATGAATGAATGATGATGGAACTACGGAGTTGATGGACTCGTAAGTGAATATTAGGGCAATTGCAACAAACTCTCAATTAAGCACGTATTGACAAATGTAACCAACCTAGGGTGTATAGTGTTGGTATATATCTCTAGCAAGAGGTCAACCTAGGGTGTATAGCCAAGACATTCTACTAGCGATTAATCCCTCCTAAGCAACCAACAATGGCTAGTTACTTAATCGGGACCTTTTCCATGAATGCTCATCTATCTAGCTATGGCTCAACCTATTACTAATGTAGCCATCCTAGGATGTATAGTGATGGCTTCCAATTCCCTCACAAGTGGCCGACCTAGGATGTATAGTGAAGGCCACCCGTTTGAGATTGGATGAGGCTTTAGGTTATCAACCGAATTCTACTCGAAGGTTAGTTCTCGTAGAATCACTAAAGTAGCCAACCTAGGGTGTATAGTGAAGGCTTCTAATTCTCTCACAAGTGGCTAACCTAGGATGTATAGTGAAAGCCACTAATTCAAGATTAGATTAAGGGCATGGTTGTAGAGCCGGATTTCTGGAAATCCTTCCATTCAATTGAGCATTAGACAACCTAATTGCCTACTCAAGTAATCCAAATCAATCATGCAAAGAGGGTGTATCCAAGCAAATCAATAATGGAAATCAATTCAAGCAATGGAATGAAATATAGAGATAGAATAAATATAACACATAGAGTTTATTTACAAAGCCCAAATATCCATCATACAAATAACATCAACCCCATAGTGGGGTATTTTAGCTACTCATGTTCTATTACAAACAAATAAACTAAGAGAGAGTGTAGAGAGAACCCTTGAAGATTGATCTCCTTCCTTGAAGCTTGAATCCAAATATCCTAGTTGCCTTTGATTGAGTAGAGATGGTTTGGATGATAGGGAGATGTGTTACTAGCTTAGAATACAAGTGTTGGGAGATATGGTGATGTTTTGGTTCGTTCCCATCCTTTTCTATTTATAGAGGATGGAAAAATAGGTCACTTAAGCTTGAAACCAGAAACTGTCGCGCACAGAGTGCGGGTGGAGTGCGGGTGAATTACCCGCACTATACCTGCACTGTAAAGGTTTTCTTCATCTTCAGTTCTCTGATCTGGGCAATAGTGCGGGTGGAGTGCGGTTGGATGACCCGCACTTGACTCACACTTGACCCGCACCGGAGTCACACTTGAGTCGCACTTTACTGTCAGGTGCAAAATCCCTCCTCTGTTTTGAGCAACAGTGCGGGTGGAGTGCGGTTGGATGACCCGCACTGTACCCGCACTTTAACGTCAGGTGCAACTCAGCTTCTCTGGCTCTGGCAACAGTGCGGGTGGAGTGCGGTTGGATGACCCGCACTGGACCCGCACTGTAACTCTTCTCCCGTATCAAGTCCCGGCTATGATCATGAGTGTGGTTGGAGTGCGGTTGGAGTGCTGTTGCGACCCGCACTTGACCCGCACTTGACCCGCACTGTAGAGCTGCTTATGATCCTTTGTCTTTCCTTTTGCCCCTTTTCTGCCAGAATCACCGCAACATGCTTCCAAACCTAGAATTACATCTATTGCCTGCAATTAGCACTAATGAGCCTATTAGACATAAAATATATAGAAAATATACACAAGAACGAGACAAAGGAATAGGAATGAAGGCCGAAATATACAACAATTTAGGCACGATCACTCGATCACGGACGTTTCCGATCAATAGATCACGGACGTTTCCGATCAATCATCGGGAAACGAATTACATCAAACAAAAACCACACTTAGGACTAAGAATGAAGTGCAAGTGTGATTGTGAAAAGAATGCACACAAGAGCAACATGAAACAAATGCATGTCAATAAAAATGCATGAAATGTGTGTGTGTGTGTGTGTGTATGTGTGTGTGTGTGTGCACTTAGTCTCTTCAAAGTCAAGTAAATATACATTTCGCTCTTGAAGTCATGGAGATTCTTGGAAGTTTGCCATTAATAATCATCAACACGACCTAAGCTACCTATTACACAATCATCTTTAATATGGTTTGTTATGAAATAAGCCAATCATAAAATAAGGGGTCTTACAGAAAATGTGGTGATACATATTTTTTCAATAGCCTAGGATTCTTGCTTGTCTTAGAGATCCTCATTGATGCCTTCTTCTCATAGTTGCGATACTTATTTTTCAGTATAATCCAAAAAGGATTTTCACCGGTGGAGCTTAATGAAGCCATGGCCTTCAAATGTAATGGTAGAATATAAATTAATGATACCAATAAAAAATGATTTCTGTTTTGACTTGATGTATATTATGAATAATGAAAATGAAAGAAAATAAGAATGCATCTAATAACCCAGATCTTGATGAAGCTATAAACTTCAAATATGTTATTGGAATTCAAAGGAAAAATATAACAAAAGAAACATATTTCTCACTAGATTTTGGACTTGATATAGGAAAGAAAAGTGAAAATGGAAGTATAAAAGAATGGATTTTACAACCCATTTTATACACGGTTTAATTACCATTAAGCAACTGACATAAGTGCAGTGGTGGTTTTTTTGTAATAAAAAGTATAATTGAGGATAAATTCGGTATATGGCATTTTATAATAAGGACATTTTGGACAATCCATTTTATATGTAAAGGTGTAAAAACTAAAAAAGTTAAAGGGTAAAACTGATATTTTATCTTGATTAAATAGCAACAAAGGGTTATGCAAAAGAAATTAGCAATAAAGGGTTGAATTGTATTTTTGCACGTTCTGTTATAGTTGACCATTAAATTGTTTGGTCAAATTGACTAAAATGATGTATTTTGAAAAAATAAGGGATTAAAATGACTAATATGGTAAAGACGTTTAAAAAGGTGAAAATTCATGAAAAAGTAGGGACTTTAGTGATATTACCCCAAATGAAAATAAAATTGACTCCTTTTCTTTTATGATAAGATATTAAATTAAATTCATTCATGTAAGAACTTATGACAACAAATTAAACATCACACAAGCGACTTTTACTCAATCCTTCAAAATTCTAACCAAATATAAAAATATTAACATTGTAAGGACCTCTATTTTATGATTGGCTTATTTCATGACAAACCACACCACATTGGGGATGATTTTGTAATAGGTAGCTTAGGTCTTCGTTGGCAAGCTTCCTAGCATCCCCATAACTTCAAGAGCAAGAGGTATATTCACTTGACTTTGTCTCTTGAAGAGTTTAGGTGCACACACACACACACACACACACACACACACACACACACTTCATGCATGCCTTGTTCATCTTGCATTTGTATTCTAATTGTTTATATGTGTGCATCCATTACACCCATCACACTTGCACTTCATTCTTAGACTTAAGTGTGGTTTTTTATGATGTAATTCGTTTCCGGATGATTGATCAGAAACGTCCGTGCATGCACGTTGGTGTACTTGTTTTCGCGTGATGAATGACCATTTGAGAAGGTCCCATTCTTCTCTTGTTGTGGTCTTTGGTCACATGGTATTTTTCCATGAGTTAGGGCATTCTGGTTGTTGTCCAAATCTGACCTTTGGTCACTCAAATGACCATTCTTTCTATAAAAATCGAAACCTCATTCTATAAAAAGGAGTAGAAATTAGACATCCATACCTTTCCATCGGTATATCATACGAAAGGTTTAGATGTTGTTTGGTCATGTTTTGAGGCGCTCGAAACTGGAGCTGATGTGCTGTCACAGGCCATTCCAGTCCAATCCGCTGTACACTTGCCCTACGTACAATCAGTGAACATTGGTTTTTGGGCAATATGTCTTCGCTGGTAAGTCGGCTGTGAGTCGCCTTTCGTATAGCTATTTTCTAGAAATTTCCAGGTGAACAGCGGCCAAGGTAAAATTTTTGTAAACTTTTCCAAAACTATGCCGTTTCATTTAGGGTTGTTATATATACATTCTTTCATCTCCATTTCATTCAAGAGCTCAAAATACAGACCTAAGTGAGAGAAAGTGTTTCTTGAGAGAGAAAGCTTCATATAAGCTTGTTTGACTCTCCAAACCCAAAACCCATGCATCCATTACATCAATCATTCATGGGTCTTCATCATTCATGACTTGGTAAGAAAGAACAACATCTCATCTTTGTTTATTGTTCTTTAAGTCCAAGAATTTGTTTTTAATGCATAGGATTTGTAGAAATCATTTATTGAATGCATTTATTGTTGAATGATAACATGATTGGGTTTTTGTTTGTGATAGCTAGAATTTAGGACTATATTGCCCCTCTAATTAAGTCTTTATGCTTTGCATTTAGACATTGTTGTTTATGCCTCACGAATTGCATTTCTTGATTGCCTATTTATTGCCCTTGTTATATATTGTGACAACTTATGTCGTTTGGACTTTATTTGACAATTATGTTGCTAGAATTCCTTTGCATCTAATTGAGTCCTTAATTATGGGCATGTAGGCATTGTTTGATAACTAGGTTGTTAATATTTCATTATAACATCTAGTTAAGCATTGTATGTTTGGTCTAACATATTTTGCATTTGAGCATAGTGTCATATACACACTTAGACCATATACACTTCATAGAGTTAAAGTCTTGTGGCTTTGAGGTGAAGTTGCACAAGCAAGTAAAGTCTTGCAACCAAGGGTGGGTTGGCAAGCATTGATCAAGTGCCACTGTAAAAGGCCCGCGGGGTAGAGTAGGAGGTGCTCACGCCAAGAGCAGTGGATCAGAGGATATCACTAGGGATTGAACCAAGAGTGGTGAGTGGTAGTGTCCATAGCTTGAGGTTGTCGAGAGTGAGAGTCCGAGTATCACTTGAGGGTGTAACCTTTTATTCATATAGTGGATTTCGGTGATCGTGTGTGGCTAGAAGGATATCCTGTGGTTTTTCCCTTGTTGAAGGGTTTCCACGTAAAAATTAAGTGTTCTTTATATTTTCGCACTTTATACTTGATTTTTATTATTTGATTGGTTGGGTTAATTGTGTTTAATATTGAATAATCGAAAAGTTGATAATAATCGATTAACAACCCATTCACCCCCTCTCTAGGTTGTTTAGACATACTTTAAAGTGTATTTTCAAACGTGATCCAAATGTCTAATCATAAACGATTAGAAAAAACACATTATCAGGACTTAAGACATAATATAAATAACAACAAAAACCTAAATCTTGTCAAGGATTAACCAAAGTCTTTACTCGAATAGCCTTAAAATTCCCTTCAACGTATGTCATCAAAGGTAATTCACATACTCATAATAGTCCAAGTATATCTTCTTCTTTCGTGGTAAACCATAGCGTACGTACCAATCAAATTAGGCCAACATTGCTTACTAATAGTACTTGTGTGGCAATATACATGACTGAGGTATGTCTCGCTGTTGTGGAAAAATACAATGATTTCTCCAATGCAAGCTTGGAGCAAATTGCAATATTAAAATACTTACAACGATCCATGACATTGTTCCTACAAATTGTATACTTCTCCTCAACATATATGCATTATATATAATAATCAATCACCATCAAAACTCTCACAACATCAAAAAGGAAAATGAAAAACAAATATAACAAAAAAATATATAAAATTTAAATAAAGAGATAATAAGACAAAAAAAAAAAGCAAATATGTGTGAATGCATGCAACATACTCCAAGCCTAGAGAGCAACATTTTGAGATAGAGAATAGAGATTAATTGATGAATGGTTGTGTGAAAGATTAGGTGAAGCTAGGGTTTATATAGATTGATATCGTGATTGCTTTGTATCCTCACATGAGCGCTGCATGCATATGTCTTGCTTATTTTCAATTTTATATTATACAAATTTATTTCTTTTAACTTATTATTTATGGATTATGATAATTAGTTTAAAAAAAACATTAATTACATTGTCACTTTCAACACCATCATATAACCTTCAATTCTCTCTCTCTCTCTCTATATATTTTTTGTAAAATAAAAACAATTTCTAAATCATTATTCATCAAAAAAAATTATTATTTATCATAAATAATATCTTATCATTATTACATAAAAATGGTTTAGGATTTGTTAAATTATTTTTATTGAATTGTTTGTATCACATAAAATGAAAAGTTATAACAACTAATAAAATGAAAATACATAACAATTAAAAGGAACAATGGTATAAATGTGAAATTACTAGTTTTAAAACCATTTTATCTTTGAAAAAACAAATAAGTAGACTAAAAAAACATGTTATTCAGTTTCAGGTTTCGGTCACGATTCGGTCCTCAGTAAAGTTTATGACTGTTTAGTCTTGAGACAAAAAAAAACCCCTAAATTTGGTGCAGGCAAAATAAAATCCATTATGCATTCCTTCCCATTTAAAGTGTAAAACTAAATTTGTTTACCTAAAAAAAGAAAACTTATTTTTGGCTAGCTTGTAAATCATTGTTCAACATTATAAATACTTTCTTGGATAAAACATTACAGCACAATTCAAAGCCACAAAGAAATTCTATACCTCCAAAACCAAATTAAAGTGTTGTTGATCATTTTTCTAAAGCGTCGAACAAACCTTTCAATAAGGCAAAGTCTTCACTAATTTCGGCTTTCATGCTTTTTTTCATTGTATCATCTCGTTAGTCTCTTTTTAATTTCCTTATTTCCGATTTTTTTAATATATAATCTAAACTGTGTTTAATCAGTTGCTTAATACATATTTGTGTTTTACTAGCAGGTTTGGCACCCTCAAAGATAGTGGCCAAAGAGATGGTTAACCAGCAAGATTCAATAGAAGAATGTACCATAAATGGTAATGAATGCTCCCATCTATTTGTATGCCTAGATGGATCTTCATTCTTCACCTACATGTCGGTTTGGCAAATGCCAATGCCCACCACCACCACCGAAACTGGTTAACAAAGAGTTAGCAAATTGTCACTCAAATCATGATTGCATCTCTCAAGGTGTTTATGTAGATGGAGTTGCACCTATATGTGTTTATGGAGAATGCACTTATCCCTCACCAGAACCACCACAACAGGTTAACAAAGATTCAACAAATTGTAACTCAAATTATCAATGCCTCACTGTGGTAAAATGTACAAATGGAAGAAGTCATCTATGTGTTTTCCTGGAGAATGCATATGTCTAGATTTCTAGACTTTATAATGACAGTCAAAGGAAATCATTCTTAAACAATATGTTATATTTTTCGGTTAACGAAATGTAATACAAGTTCCTAATAAATAAATTCATCTTTCAATTCAATAATATAATTTGTTTGAATCGTGTAAGCTTTCAGTTCATCTATAATTAGCTCAAATAACATCGATTTTCGTCATGATTATATCTCTTGAACATTAACGGGCATGTACACAGATGACATTTTTAAGGATTTCGCTAGGGAGAGAAAATGCAAAAGAGAGTGTGCCCGTGTGAAAGATTAAATTATAAAAAATGGTTTTTTTTCTTTTAGAAAAGTAAAAAAAAAAAGGATCAGTTGCTATTACATATTCACTAAAGCTGTCCCTGGTAAAACCCCACTACAAGAAACGCGTGTGCGTTCATCTACAACGGGCAGTAGATGTGCATTTACCACAAGCATAACTCCCCCAAAACCTCGATTTAATATTTCAATTTAAAATGAATCAAGACGACAAGTCTCTCTTAATGATGATCAACTTTTATGTGTTTATATTGCATAAAAATGGAATTCAACAATCAATTTGATTTGACAAAATGAGATTGGCCCGATAGTTTTCCCCTCACATCTACTCCATATGGTTGTAGGTTCGAGTCTATGCCCTTCCCAAAATTCGAATTAATGTAATATTTCAAAAAAAAAAAACATTGTTTGAGTTGTTTAGCTAAATCGATCAATCATCGTTGGCTTATTTCCGGCTAAGGCAAAGATACATTTAGAGACAAGTTCAGTGAATGCTTAGAGTTGTTGAACCTTTTCAAGGTTAGTCCATCTTCTGTAATTCTTTACATGTTCCCGTAAATGTTGATCCTGATCATCCCCATCAATTTCATCTTCGAAAAGTAATTCATGCATTCGATCTCTTCCCAGTCAAAAGCTCGAGCAACAACATACCAAAACCATAAACATCACATTTCTCATTGCAAATTTGCAATGACCTGTAGTTATATATTCGGGTGCAATATATCCCAATGTCCCTCTCACTACTCCATTTTTTTTTATTGTGAGTTTCACCTTCTGGTATAGATATAGATATTGAAAAATCAAACATTTTGGATCGAATAAGATATTTGACGGTTCAATGTTTCGACAAACGATGGGTGTAGGAAATCCGAAAAGGAGATATGCAAGTGCATGCATTAGCTATCTCCATTACAATCTTTAACCTCATCATTATCAAGTTGGCGGGAAGCAAGATTACGATCAACAAGGGTACTGTGCTTTACAGATTCAAAAACTAGAATTGGAATTTGAGTCTCCAAACAACATCTAAGTAATTCAAAACATTTTTGTGAATCATTTACAATGCATATACAATATTATTGTGATAAGATAGAATTTAGTTTTAGAAGAGAAGAAGGAGAATGAAGAGTAAAAAAGGGAGAATACGTATTTGTTTTGCAATTTCGATACTTTATTCATGAGCAAATGGACCATTTATAGGTCTACATACTGACAACTATTAATCCCCAAAAGTAGGGACAAATTGGCATGTGAGAGCTGATGTAAAGCACTGTGTGCCAATCTTATCAAGACTAACAATTCAATCTAAACTAACACACAACCTAATTTATTCAATCATATCACAAAGATTGCTATTGACTGAGTCCTCCTTCGAGTTGCATGCATGAAGGAATCATGCACATATCATTCCCTCATCCTCAAATTATCCTTATCCGCAAGGATAAAATCCGGATAAGTAATCTTCGACATCCAAAACATCAGCTGAATGGTTGAACAGAATCACACCCACTGGCCCCGCAACACGAGGTTAGGACCGGTACACGTATTGCGATGCTGAAATCGATTGGAACAAGCATTTTTCCTTTGGCCGGTACCTTGGTGTCTGTTGTACTGGAGAGGTCGTAGCCGACAGCAAGAGGAGAACTTCTAAGAGGCAAAAAGACCTTCTTGGAGAGCTTTTATACTCTCAAAAGAGAGTTGGTAGAGTTGGAGCGGAAAGTGTTGTTAGTTAAGGGGTGTGCGGATTCTCCAAGTGCGAAGAGGTTGATTTCGGTTTCACATGTGCCGCGAGAGAGGCTCAAGGCTTGGAGTTCTGTCATGATAGTTTGGAGGGTAGAATGTATTTGGTCGAAATGGGATTCGTGACGAGTTAGAATTTCATAAACCCCGTTACGGAACTCGATGTCTATGATTGGAACCGCGCTCTGATACCACTGATAAGGATAATTTTTGAGAAAGATAGAAAGTCAGAGAGAAAGAAGAAGTTAAGAGCAGAGAAGAGAGAAACAATGGAGATAATATTTTGGTTTTAATATTCGATAATCTTTATCCCATAAATAGGCTCTGATCAATACGTCTACAAGCTAAAGATAAAACTATAATTGCGTGAAGCAAGGGAAGCGGCTAAGCTTAAGTTGCGCATCAATATGATCCAAAAGGACTCCTAGCTAATTTATTATTCGGCTAACTAGTTCAAATTCAAAATGGTGATCCATTGAACAAGTCCAACCGATCATGATCTATTCCCTCCTTGCATGGCTCATATGGGTCACATGCACATGCATGTGTACTCAACATAATTAACACATCATTCATTCCCTCATAAATCATCCTTGTCCTCAAGGATGAAGCCTGCAGGTGGTTGATCTGAGGTTGGAAAATCTTCAATCATAGAATTGAGGCCGCTGACAACAGTGATCAGGAATGAATTTCTCGCCACAATAATAGCATAATCCTTTTTCTTTCAGTTCTTTGGCTTCTTGTCCTGTGGGACGATGAATGGGAATTATTGTGGGGTGGAGAGGGTGATTGTTGAGCCAGTGTAGGTCCGAGAATGCCAGCCCTGGGGTTTGGATTGGTGTCATTGGATGGTGTGGCAGGTCAGTTGCACTTGTTGATCCGCTGTAACCTCTTTAAAGTCAAAATACTGTTCGGCTTTAAAGATCCATCCCGTGGGGTCGTCACCTCTAATCTTAGGGAAGGATAGCTTGAGGTGGTGGTTGTTTGGGTCGGCGGTAGTGTTGGTGGTTGTATTGGTACGAGAGTCGGAGGCTTCTGGTCATACCAGATGGTGTGACGCCTCGCCTGGAGCAAATGGGTTGGTTTCGACATTAGTCATGTTCAGGTTATGTGAGACTCGTATGGCTTGCAACTCTGCTAGGATGGTTTGTAAGGTTTTGTTGACGTGATCGAAGTTCGACTCATGCCTCGTTAGAACCTCGTTCACTTCGTTACGAAATTCAGCGTTGGACTTGTTCCGCGTGTCCATTGAACCATACGGCTCTGATACCACTGATAATATAGAATTTAGTTTCAGAAGAGAAGAAGGAGAATGAAGAATAAAAAAGGGAGAATACGTATTTGTTTTGCAAGTTATATACTTTATTCATGAGCAAATGGACCATTTATAGGTCTACATACTCATAACTGATAATCCTCAAAAGTTGGGACATATTGGCATGTGAGAGCTGATGTAAAGCACTTCGTGCCAATCTTATCAAGACTAACAGTTAAATCTAAAATAACAAACAATCTAATTTATTCAATCATATCACTATGATTGCTATTGACTAAGTCCTCCTCCGAGTTGCATGCATGAAGGCATCATGCACATATCATATTGAAACAATCTTTCTATGCAATCAGAATACCTTTGAACTTCATAACAGAAATTGCACAGTTCTCCAATAAAGCTACCTTTGTCCAACTCATGGAGTGATTATCTTATTAAAGCATTCTCTGTCCCTCAGTTGTTTGTTGCCATATTGAGCTCGTTAGAATAGAAACTACGGATAGGATTACGTTTACATTACAAGTAACGATCCACTGTTCTAGTAAAAGTTCACCATTTTTTTATCATAAATGTTGTCTTCTCATCGTCCTTTTCCGAGTATTATTGGATGAACTCAAAAACGACCTCATCTTACCTATATATATATATATATATTATATGTATACAAATAAAGGATGGTTAATTGATTAATTACAGTAAAATTTAACAACGTAAATGGGGACATATAAAAATTCTCAAGTTCAGATGTCCTAACTGTAACAATACTCATGCAGATTGAATGATCATCATTAAAAAATAATAATAAAATAAAATAATAATAATAATTCTTAATGTCAAATATTCAAGTCTAGATGAATTTTAAAATACGGATGTCCTGGATATATATATATATATATATATATATATATATATATATATATAAATTTCCAGGATCCATCACGGCCGTTTGATTGAATTAATCAAACGGTTAAAATGAATGTCAAATAAATAAAAAAGTTGGGCCCATTAGTCTCTTTTCCACTGCCATGGCCCCACCAGTTATTAAAATCTCTTCCTTTTTCCATTGTTATAGGCCTACCAGTTATTAAAATCTCTTCTCTTTCCTCTGTCACGGGCGCACCTGTCAACATTCTCTCTCACTTACTTTTTCTGTGTACTTTTTGGTTGTTAGATCCAATCCAATGGCCATGATGGGATCTTAGAAATTTCTTACAATACAGGATCATGTACTAGAAAGTGTATATATATATATATATATATTTATATATATCTCAACAAAAGAGAATGTACCTGTAAATAGTCGATATGCAATAATTAATCAAGACAATGAAAAGAAAAGGCCAGAGTTTGAGAGATCGAAAGCTATTGTTACAAAAACATTTCAAATATACAAAATGTTAAGTGAAAGTAAATTAATTAGTTTTCACGGTTGATAGTAAATTTTGTTAGGGATAATATCATTTTCTCATTGAGGTTTCAGAATGCATTGTGATTTGAGATGTAATCAAGATGAAAATTGATGTTATTTGATCTAATTAACCATGAATCGGAAAAATTATACGTACCATTCAAGCAAGTTGTATAATTGAAAGATGAATTTATTTATTAGGAGTTCTTGTTACATTTCATTAACCAAAAAATGTAACATATTATTCAGCAACGGTTTCCTTGACCATCAATAAAAAGAGTCTAGACATGTGATGGTTTAGGAGGACATTGGCATACCCCATTAATACATTTAGCTGGTACTATCGGTTTTCCTGGACATAGATAGTTAACGCAAGCAGAATCGTTGGAACATTTTATTGGTGGTCCACGCGACTCTCCAACCACCATCGAGGGTGTCAAACCTGCAAACAATTATATATTCATCCATTAATTAAACACATTTTAGATATACGAACAGAATGAAATAAGGAGAGAGAAAGAGAGAGAGAGAGAGAGACTAACATGACGAAATGATGAAAAAAACCACGAAAGTCGAAAACAGTGAAGGCTTTGCCATATGATTAGAGGAATGAAAACACTTTGGGCTTCAGAGCTTGAGAGAATATTATATACCTTTGTGGCTTTGAATTGTGTATACAGCATATTGTAATGGTTGATTTATTAGAGCTATTATTTATAGTGTTGAACGTGATTTAAGGGGGTGTATTCAATTGAGATATCAAAAGACTTTTAAGGAATTTAAAAGTAAAAGTCTGGGTGTATTCAATATAGACATTGAAAGACTCTATAAAAGTAATGAGGTATTTAATACAGAATTTTCTAGACTTTAAAAAAGTTATTAAAAGTAATTGGGTATTTAATACAGACTTTTATAGACTTTTAAAAAGTCATTAAAAGTCATGAGGTATTCAACCAAGACTTTTTAAAAGTGTTAATAGCCAAATTTGGCTAGTGACCAAAGGAAAATTCTTCCCCCTCCTAGCCCGAATCCAGGCCCAAAAATTATCCACCATGGAACGCTTCCCGGGGTCTGGCCACAAAGCCACCTCGCAAAAACGAAGAAGGGTCATCGAGCTATGGAAACACTTGAGACGAAGCCCGACATGATTGAATCGAGCTTCCGACACTGAGGTCGAGAGTACCTCGCAACCTCCCTAGAAGCCCGCCTTTCTCTCCAAATTCAAAGAGAAACTATTAGGCTTAAGCTCGTATTGCAATGTTTCACCACCCCTCCAAACGGAGTTTCAAACCTATTAGGATGGTAGGAGGAAGTTCCTCAAAGCCCATTACCATCGAAGAGCACCCACAGTAAGCCGTTTAAAGCTCTAAGGAACCTGGAAAGGTCGGACCAAGCTCCTAGCACCAAGACCAGGACACTTCGCTATACCAAACAATAAGTGCCATACTCACCATCCTCCATGAAGAATCATACCATGGAGATACAAGAGATCATACCTACAACAAATATAGAAACACTATGTGTAGAACAAGTGATTGAATCCAAAAAGGAAACAAACTAATCTCCGCCTACGATATTCTCGAATCCGTCATTAAACCAAAGTCAATGACTTTTAAATAAAAAGATCCCGCTCGATATGGAGGGAAAGGATTGAGAAAATCATGGCAGGAAAGTCGCAAATCGAACCTACCTAGACTATGTATAAAACGATCAAGCATGAACGGTGAAACAGAGGAGAAAAAAGGCCACTTTTCGACAGGCACGAGAGTGCCACTTGATTATATCCCAGAGAGATTGAGAGTATTGGAGAGATCTTTGTATCTGATGAATGATAAAGCCATTGTATTCCCTTTTACCTTTTGTTAGCATTATTTTTCAACACCCATTGCAAACTAAGTATCGAAGGTATATAACCCCGGCCACCACCTACGTGGTAGTGGTCTCGAGAGTGTTAACTGAGATTTCTCGCCCCGAGCGAATTTTTCATTAACACTTTCTGGCGCCGTCTGTGGGAACAACCCACACCTAGCTAATCAAATCAACAGTTTATATTTTTGGTTGTCTTACAGGAATCATGAGGCTTTGCTCCTCCCAAGGATAGCCTGTGGCTTCGGAACAGCTTTCGGCGACCCCAACCCGAAAAGCCCTAAGGAGGGGGAAGAAACCCGGACACTGCAGTCAAGTTCCTGTCCAAACGACTCTTGCACGGGCTTCTGGCCCTCCTATGGTAAGCCAGGCCATGCTCGAGCAACAAGCGGCGGCCTTCTTGGAAAACGTTCGCCTCCGCCTGCTCCCTGAAGGCATCGCAATCCAACCAACAAATCCAAATGACTAGGGAAAGTCGAGCAGGACCGGGACTAGGCAGCTAGCCTTTGATCGCCTAGGACCTCCTCTTCCAGAACCAGCCCGTGATAGGACCGAGCTTCAACCTTCGATCCGGGATAGGCTAGGGCCCACGCCCCCAGTTCCTAGAAGACCATCACAATACCAACCCAGACGAGTTAAGTCTGCAGCGTACGTTTTGACCCGGGAGCAACGGGAGGCCCCTCGCCCGACGGCTTCAAGGAGGGAAGCCCGGGCCCAAGAGGAGGGTAACCGGCAAATCTCACGGATAAATCCCGCTCATGAAAAAGGCCGGGTTAAGATCGCCAGTTCATCAGAGGGATCTGATAGCGGAGAATCCGAGGTCGATTCAAAAAACCCAGGAACAAGCAATTGAGGGATTAGTTGGAAAAGCTACAGAAAGAGGTCCAGCAGATAAGAAAGGAAAAGAATAGAGAGGATATGAAGGATCCATTAAGCGAGATGAACGTTCCCTTCACTAGAAGGATCCGGGAAGCGGAGCTCCCGTCGATATTTGAAATGCCTACAGATAAGTTCTCCGGAACAGAAGACCCTTTGGGTCACCTGGAGAACTTCGTCCAGCAGATGGAAGTCTAGAATACCACCAAGGCTGCTATGTGTAGGATGTTCCCTACAACCCTGACCGACTATGCAAAAAGTTGGTTCAGAAAGCTGCCTGCTGGTAGCGTGGATTCTTTCACAAAGTTATCGACAAATTTTTGTTCGCAGTTCCAAAGAGTCAAACCTCGTCCAAAGGATCCCATACATCTTCAGTATGTGATTCAAGAGCGAGGGGAAACACTTCGATCTTATGTGGAACACTTTCACAAGGAAGTCATCCAAATGGGAGTCTTCGTCGAGAAAGAAACTCTCGCCAATTTTAGGCGGAACCTGTGGACAGGAAAGCTTTTCCGTTCCTTTGCCAAGAGACCTCCAGAGACCTATCAGAAGGCTTATGACCGGGCTCTTGAGCAGGTCGAGATCGACGAACAGCTCAAAGTCAAGATGGAACACTATGATAAGAGAACGGCAAAGCGCCAAAAAAAAGAAGCTCCTAGATAAGAGCCAACTCAGAAAAATCAGAACAAACCTTCCAATAGATCGATATACCGCTTCCCCGCTGCTCAGCTCAGGCAAGAAAGGTATCCAGCAACATAAACCCCTCTGCGAGCTTCGCCTCCTCCTAGGACAATAGCCCTCATAATGCAAGGTGAGAAAAGGTATGATTACTACACTCCATTGAATGCCTCCAAGGAAACAATCTACCTTACTATACGGGACAATGGGCTACTCCAGAAGCCTGCACCCATGAATGCCCCAGTCGACAGGAGAAACCGGTACAAGTACTGTGACTTCCACGAGGACGTGGGCCACAACACTTCAGAGTGTTATAATTTGCGCAACCAGATTGAAGCCTTGATAAGGGGATGATGTTTGATCGAGTTCTTGCAGCAGGTCAGAGATAATATTCAGATTGGAAGGGAGGTACAAGCCGAGATCCGTGAGCATGCAGAGAAGAGAAAGGGGGAACAGACTGATTTAATGCAGCAAATCCAGGTGATACACACCATCAGCGGAGGGCCCACACTGGCTGGCACCTCCAATAATTCCAGAAAAAACCATGCAAGGAAAATTTCCCGTATGGAAGAAGGTCACGGTATCTTCAAGGTCAGCCAAAGCCAGGCTGGACCCTCTCAGTCAGCTCAGATTATTTTCACCGAGGCAGATGTGTTCAACACCATACAGCCACATGATGATCCCACAGTGATCACGGTACAAATTTCCAACTGCATGGTCCACCGTTTGTTAGTTGACAGCGTAGACATTCTCTTCAAGGACACCTTGGAAAGGCTGAATTTGAAACAATGGTGTTACAATAGTTGCACGACTCCGCTCTATGGATTCACTGGGGATTCGATCATACCAGTGGGATCAAAGATTCTCCCAGTGATCGTTGGAACCTCACCTCTCTAATAAAATGTTATGACAGATTTTATTGTGGTCGACGTCCCATCAGCCTATAACGCCATACTGGGGAGACCGTTCCTATTTTCCTTGAAAGGAGTCCTATCTATCTACCATAATGTCCTAAAATTACCGATGGGAACCCAGGTCAGAGAGGTACGTGGGGACCAGTAAGCAGCTAGTAAATGCTACGCAGTGTCTGCTAATCCGACAGCTTTAGCAAAACAGTTTGTACATGTTGCAACAGTCCAGGATATGGAAGCACCCGGGGTGATCCTAGAAGATGTGGAGCCCGCAGATCATCCACAGAACGAGCCCATAATGCTCGATAACGAAGAACAGAGTAAGGAATGGACCAGTGGGCAACCCGTGGATAAACTAGAGGAGATACCTATCATAAATGATGATCCCTCCAAGGTTGTCAAGGTCGGAGCCGCCCTCGAACCGAAAGTGAAAGAAGGCTTGATTGAGCTTCTTAAGGAATTCAGTGACATATTTGCTTGGAGCCATGACGAGATGCCCGGGATCCCGATATCTTTGGCTACCCACCGGTTAGCAGCAGATCCAGTATTCAAGCCCGTCAAGCAGAAGAGGCGTCACTTTAACGCCGAGAGAAATGTTGAGGTTCAAAAGGAAGTAGACAAATTGATCAGGGCAGGTTTCATCAGAGAAGTGCGCTACCCCGAGTGGATCGCCAACATAGTCATGGTTACGAAGGCAAATAGGAAATGGCTTATGTGTGTCGACTACACCGACTTCAACTGGGCATGTCCAAAAGACAGCTTTCCTCTACCAAAGATCGATCAGCTGGTCGACCCAACATCCGGAAATAAGCTTCTTAGTTTCATGGATGCATTCTCAGGGTATAACCAGATTAAGATGCACCCAGCTGACCAAGATAAGACCAACTTCATTACCGGGCAGGGTTTGTACTATTACGAGGTGATGCCATTCGGCCTTAAGAATGCGGGGCTACGTACCAGCGGCTGGTTAACAAACTGTTCAGGCCCAAGATTGGAAGGACGATGGAGGTATATATCGACGACATGATCACAAAATCACCAACCGCAGAAGGACATCAGAAAGATCTTCGTAAGACATTTCTAATCCTAAGAGAAAACCAGATACGGTTGAACCTCTACAAATGTGCTTTCGGGGTACTGTGGGGAAGTTTTTAGGTTTCATGGTTCATGAGAGAGGCATAGAGGCTAACCCAAAAAAAATCAAGGCTATCTTGGACCTGGAATCCCCTAAATCACTCGGTCAGGTACAAGTCTTGACGGGGCGTGTAGTGGCGCTCAACAGGTTCATCTCACGCTCCACCGATAAATGCCTCCCCTTCTTCAAAGCTATCAAACAAGGGAAAAACATGAAATGGAGCCAAGAGAGTGAGCAAGCCTTTCAAGCCTTAAAGAGGTACCTAACAAGCCCTCAATTGCTAGTCAAGCCAATTCTCGGAGAGGAACTGCAAATCTACTTGGCTATCTCAGAGACTGCAATAAGTGTGGCTTTGATTAAGGAGTGTGGAGACAGGGTTCAATGGCCCATCTACTACGTGAGTCATGCCCAAACCAAGCCAGAGAAAAATTATACCCTCTTGGAGAAGCTCGCATATGCTCTGGTGACCTCAGCAAAAAATCTCCATCTCTATTTCCAAGCTCACCCAATATCGGTGGTGACAGACCAACCTCTCCGTCAGTTTTTACAAAGGTTGGACGTGTCTGAAAGGCTAGTTCTATGGGCCTTAGAGCTCACCCAATTCGATTTGAAGTATAAACCCAGAACCACAATCAAAGCTCAGGCTCTGGCAAATTTCGTGGCAGAATTCTCGGCACTCCCAAGCGATCTCCCCCAGCAAGGAATGCAGCTCCTGAGAAAATTTCAGAGATCGATAATTGGCCAAAAAATTGCAAGTCCTGGATCCTCTACATAGATGGAGCGTCCGGGCAAGTTGGGGGAGGAGCTGACGTAGTCTTAATAGATCCAGAAGAGACTGAATTCTGTTACTGCTTTAGATTCGAGTTTAAGGCCACGAACAATGAGATAGAGTATAAAGCCCTCATAGCCGGGATGAAGACGGCCATTGAGCTTAAAACCGACTACTTACAGGTCAAGAGTGACTCGTTGCTCGTAATCAATCAGGTTTCCTGGATTTACCAGGCAAAAGGGGATAACATGGTTGCCTACCTAAAATTAGTTCAGTCGCTTAAGGATAGATTCAAGGGATTTAAGATCAAGCAGGTGCCTCGACACCAGAACCATCGTACGGATGTCTTAGCAAAGATAGCTGCAAAAGGAGGCCAAGCCTTACCACGTGGAGTTCCTCTCCAAGTGATCTCCTAACCAAGCATAACCGTTGGTAAGGAAATCTGCTCCCTAGATTTTCACCCTTGCTGGATGGATCCGATCGTTGCATATCTCCAAGAGGGAAAGCTTCCCGAAGAGCCCGATCAAGCTCGAAGAATTAGAAGGTTCTCTGTCCGATATTGCCTGATAGACGGATACCTTTATAAGAGGGGAATGTCCCTCCTTTTGCTTCGTTGTTTGCATCTTAATGATGCCAAATGGGCATTAAGAGAGGTTCATTCTGAGGACTGCGGGAACCACATCGGCGGTGAAGCTTTAGCGTATCAAGTGCTTCGCATGGGGTACTACTGGCCAACTGTCCACCAAGACGTAAGCATCTTTGTACAATCTTGTGAACCGTGCCAAATGACCTCGAGCTTGAGTCATCTCCCACCAGAGCGACTGTCCTCTCTTAGTTCACCCTACCCCTTTTCCATGTGGGGGATCAACCTAATTGGACCACTTCCCACCACTCATGGGCAAGCTAAATATACTATCGTGGCCATCGATTATTTCACAAGGTGGGTTGAAGCAGGGCCTCTCTCTCGAATATCAAAGAAGAATACAGCTAAGTTCATCAAAACTAACGTGGTTTACAGATTCGGAAGCCCTATCATCATTGTAGCCGACCTGGGCAAGCAGTTCGACAACGCCCGATTCAAGGACTTTTGCGAAGGTTTGGGAATCAACCTCAGGTTTGCTTCAGTAGCCCATCCTCAGACCAACGGGCTGGTAGAGTCCACAAACAAGATTACCAAGAGGCTGCTGAAGAAGAAATTATAGCAGAAGAAAGGCAAATGGGTCGAGGAGTTGCCCGAGGTCCTCTGGGCATACCGAACTACAAAAAGGACAGCAAATGGGGAGACTCCATACTCCCTAGCCTTCAGAGTTGATGAGGTCCTCCCTATCGATCATAAATTGACCTCATTCAGGGTACAACACTTTGAACCTGAAAGCAACGAGGTCAAGCTCCGAGCTAATCTAGATCTCCTGGAAGAGAAACAAGACTAGGTAGCTGAGAAAATGGCGATTTACCAGAGCAAGATCGCTAGGTATTTCAACCGAAAGGTCAGAGCCCAGAACTTCAAAGAAGGGGATTTGGTGCTCAGAAAGGTGACCTCGAATACCCGGAAAAGGTCGGACGGAGTCCTAGGTTCTAATTAGGAAGGGCCATACTTGGTAAAGGTAGTAGCTCGTAATGGGGCTTACAAGCTCGAAGACATGGATGGTTGACCCATTGACCACACCTGGAACGCAGATCACTTGAGGAAGTTTTCCCCTAAGCAGGGGACTCTGAAGCAGATTACCCCCACTTAGTTTTCAATAAAATCCCTAGTAACGATGTACTACATTTCGATCATCAATAAAGTCTGCTATTTCCTTATCTCCGTCCATGTTCTACATTTATTTTTCCATATACAACTAGGTTATCCACGGATAAATTCGCCATAATCGTCTCAAGACCAGGGATCAGCCGGGGAAGCCCCCTCGTTGCCACTGATGCCTTGGCTCGGCACCACCCCCTGCTAAGAAGGGTCCGAGTGTAA
This sequence comes from Dipteronia sinensis, assembly GCA_033220585.1. Lineage (NCBI taxonomy): Eukaryota > Viridiplantae > Streptophyta > Magnoliopsida > Sapindales > Sapindaceae > Dipteronia > Dipteronia sinensis. The sequence goes on along the minus strand of CM065640.1, from coordinate 22,884,917 downwards.
GAGCATAGTTGCCAGCAGGATCTCGAGACCAGGGACTAGCAGGGGAAGCCCCATCGCTACCCCTGATGCCTTGGTTGGGCTACCACCCCCAATAAGGGTCTAAGTGTAAGAGCATATTTGCCATCCAGATTTCGAGACCAGGAAATAGCTAGACAGCCCTCCTGATGCCTTGGTCGGGCTACCAACCCCAAAAAGGGTCTGAGTGTAAGAGCATAGTTTCCATATAGATCTCGAGACCAGGAAATAGCTAGACAGCCCTCCTGATGCCTTGGTGGGGCTACCACCCCCAAGAAGGGTCTGAGTGTAAGAGCATAGTTGCCATCCAGATCTCGAGACTAGGAAATAGCTAGATAGCCCTCTTGATATCTCGATCGGGCTACCTCTCCATAAATGGATTTAAAGTCATCATGATAAGAATCTCTTACAAAGCCGGTTCAAAATGTGAACAAATTACCGTCAAAGATGTAGGGTACGATAGGAAATTTTCCTAAATATAGGATTTCTTGCCAAGTGTTAGAAATCCAGAGCTGGGTGACCACCCCGTTAGCAGATTTACGTTTAATAAATTCTGGGTTTCTCCTTACCAAATTTCATTAAGTCAAAGTAATCTCAAAGGTTGCAGCATGGTCGAAATCAGGAATGGAGCAAGGAGTTCTCAAGCATGGTGGAAACTCGTTATCAGGATTAATCAAAACAAGTGTCAAGGAAATCACAACGAAATTTTCATTAATTATAAGGAAGCCTATCCCCTAATAAAGGCTACAATCATCAAACAAGGAGCCCAACCCCAGGTTCATGAGTAAAGCGGGCAGTCAAAGCTAGTCATGAATAGATCATATTAAGCTCCGGCACCCTCCTGATTCCCTCTTGTTACTTCTCCTTCATTCGGATCCTCACCATCAGCTCCTCCTCTAGGTGGTTGCCCGTCTTGGTTACCTTCACCAACCATCTCTTTCTCCAAAGGTTTCTTTTGCTGCCCAGCCGGGTCCTTCTCCAAGACTTTATTGATCATAACCATAACCTCAGGAGGGATGGCTGCATCAAGATGGGTAGCAATAGATCTCGTCTCGCTTGGTTCAACCCCCAGCTTTACTCTAGAGGGTTCTTCCAATCGGTCTCTTACTCCCTCCCTAACTTCTGATAGGCCTCCCGTAGGATGCAGGGGTAGAACACCATTAGAAGATTCTCCAAGAGCTCAGATAGGGAAGGAATGAGAAGGAAAGGAAGGATCTGCCTCGATAGGTTGCTTCCCAGTTCCTGCCTGACTAGAAGGTACCACCCCATCACCCTCAGGGTGAGAAATTTCGGCGGCTCTGGCCAATATCTCCTCCCTATCCCAACCGGCGATTCTCGATAGGTCAAAGGGAAGAGGAAGAGCTTTCGTAACTTGGAAGGAAACGTAAAAGTACCCATCGTTAAAGGAGGCATCCGCCTCAGCTTGCAGCTTAGCCACATGAGCATGCATGTCCTGATTCTCATGGTCCAACTTCTAGGCATCGGCTTTCCAAGAATCCCTTTGCCTAGCCCGTCGTTTAGATTGAAGGATCTCTTGATCAAAATATCGCTTGATCCTCTCGTAATCGCAGCGGAGCTCGTTTAGCTCGTCCTCCATTCCCTTTTGATTGGAGGTCATCTCCTGCACTACTGTCTAAGCTTGCTTGAGTAACTCCATGGCTTTCTCAGCCTCAGCCTCAGCCTTCATGGCCCGATCACAGAGGGAGGCTACTTAATAACCCATAGCTACGTTTAATTTGAAGGCCTACATAATGCAAAGCTAGGATTAGCAAACGATCAAGCTAGCAGTTGCAGAAACAGTTTAAAGGAAAAATAATTACCTCAGCTAAGACAGCGGACCCCTTGGTAAGAAAAACATCGATGGGCATTGAGGCCATCTTGGAGAGATGCTATAAATTGTTCCAAGACTTCGTCCTGCCTCTTCCAGCTCGACTGAGGGCGGGAGCGGCTAAGAGGAATCCCTGCAACGCCCGCCTCAAAGTCCTCCGAAGCTCGAGGAGTTGGAAGCACAGAGGCATCGAGTGGGTTAATCATAGGAGTAGCAGCTGTAGTAACAACAACATAGGGGCAGAGACAGTTGTATTAGCGGCCTAGGGAGTAGAGGTTCCCTTATTCAATGCCCGAGAAGCCCGCGATGCAAGGTTGACCATCCTAGACCTAGCCATGGAAAGGGGCAAAGCAGGAGCTGGCGAAACCCCGGTGGAGGGAATAGGAGCACTAGCTTACCGAGATCGTTGGGCTTTGTGAGAAGCTGGCTCAAAGACAGAAACTACAAATAAATAAAACAAAAGGGAAAATGTCAGAACTGAGCTAGTCAACAAGACAAAGCAAGATGATTCAGTGTTACTTACTAGGAGTAGCATCGGAGATCCGTATGTATTGATTCACCCTGTGAGAATCGAAGTCATCAGCGGTTGAGAACTTCAAGCTCAAGTAGTTCCTGGCAAGGATAGCCTTTAAAATAGTTTCAGACTCATGTGGTAGGGAGTCTTGGTCCCACAATGGTTTGTCATTGAAAGCTGTGGGGACCCTGAACTTGTGCCCTCCAATAAAAATTGAGCTTCCCCAGTCACCCCCTGCCAGAATCCATTCTTCCTTCCAGGCGGGGTTTTTCTTCGAAGCACCAAGAATGATGAAATTGAGCTTGTTTTTGGCTTTAGCGCAGCACTGACCTCGGGGAGCACCGGATAGACTCCTGATTTGAAAAAGGTAGGCCAGCTTCTCTGCTCTGGGCTCCCTCGCCACCTTGCTCAGCTGGTATTGTTCCCTCTACAACATGAGGAAGCCAATCAAGTGCCTTCAGAAGCCGGGCGTCAACTGGAGAGGAGCTAGCTGAATGGCGTTGAGAGCTCTTCGAAGGGTAGGATGAAGGGGAAGCCTAACCCCATTCTCGAGAGCTGCTACATGAATCAGAAGCACACCGTCGGAAGGATTGAAGACATCATAACCTTTGGGAGGAACCGAGATAGAAACACTATCAGGGATGCCGTACTTGAACCTCAAGCGGTCAATCGAGTTCGAATCGAAGATAGAGTCGGGGATAACCCTGAAGTCATAATGAGGAAGCCTCTCCAGGGGAGGACCAACAACTGTGACTTGACCCATCCCGGTAGCATCCCCTATGTTCTCTCTATCAGAGCCTTCGTCAACCAAATCCAGAGGATTGTCAAGTCGATTATAGAAACCGGTCCCAATGGTTACGTTTCTGGTTGACCGCCGGCGTTGGGGACTTGGTGGAGAGTCCTCACTGTCGAAACTCTTACGTACTTGCTTTCCACGGGCGAGACTGGCGACCTCCCCGCCATCAACAATAGAGTCGATAGAGTTGCGGCTATCTTTCGACATGGTAGAGAGAGTTGGCGAAGTCAACGAAAAGAAGAGGAATTTTTTTTTTCAAAAGAAAATTTGAAACTTGAAAGAAGCGAAAATGTGAAGAAGGCGGTAGAGCAGTCGGGTTTAAATAGGAGCGGACAGAGCAATGACATCGGCAACCCAAGAGAAAAATCTTCGGTGGGGGGTTGCCTCAAATCACGGAATGGCCGTAACGTAGCCGGATTATTTTGAGAATACCCCAGTCTACATTCGCCACGTCATTTGGGAAATTAATGAAAAGATTTCCATTGAGATTCTGGTAACGGTAATGAAGGGAAAATTTCCCAATTAAAACAGGGAATCTGACTCCGACCCCAAACTCAATCACCGGTGTTCAAGTCAGATGAGACTTCTGTTAATTGCCAAGTTTGGATAGGGACCAAAGGAAAATTCTTCCTCCTTCTAGCCCGAATCCAGGCCCAAAAATTATCCACCATGGAACGCCTCCCGGGGTCAGGTCATGAAGCCACCTCGCAAAAAATGAGGAAGGGTCATCGATTTATAGAAACACCCGAGACGAAGCCCGGCATGATCCGATCGAACTTCTGACACCGAGGTCGAGCTTACCTCGCAACCTCCCTAGAAGCCCGCCTTTCTCTCCAAATTCAAAGAGAAACTGTTAAGCTTAAGCTCGTATTACAATGTTTCACCACCCCGCCGAATGGAGTTTCAGACCTATTAGGATTGGTAGGAGGAAGTTCGTCAAAGCCCGTTACCATCAAAGAGCACCCACAGTAAGCCGTTTAAAGCTCCAAGGGACCTGGAAAGGTCGGACCAAGCTCCTAGCACCAAGACCAGGACACTTCGCTCTACCAAACAATAAATGCCATACTCACCATCCTCCATGAATGATCATACCATGGAGATACATGAGATCATACCTATAACAAACATGGAAACACTACGTGTAGAACAAGTGATTGAATCTATTAACAGTCATTTTTGGCAGGGGTCCAAAGAAGAATTTTCCATCCGGCAGGTATCTGGTAAGACCTAGATCGGGACCGGTACCTAGATACCTGGGATGCTCTACACAATGAACAGGAAAGAAGTCAGTACCACGTCTCACAGTCTACCAGGTACCAAGCAAGGCTATACCACGATACCTCATACCTGGCTCCTAAGTACCATGATACCTCCTACCTGGTTCCTAGGTACCACGATACTCCTACCTGGTACCTAGGTACTGCGACATCTACCCGGTACCCAAGTACCGCGATATCAGTCCAGGATCTAACCACAATGTGTATCCTACCCGTCGAGTAAGAAGAATGGAACCAGGAAGAGGTATCAGCATGCTAGAACAAGCGCCAGGCAAGTATGCACTCCGGTACACTAGTGTACCATACCACCGGGATACAGAGTCAGAATTCTCCTTCAAGCAACGTAAAAGAGAAAGTTGACCTCTCTAGTAATTAATGGAGATAATCAACGCCATTAATGAGGGAATCAGTTAACTCCATTAATGACCATTCACAACGCCATTGATGAGAGAATCAGTCAACTCCATTAATGGCCATTCATAATGCCATTAATGAGGAAATCAGTCAACTCCGTTAATGGCCATTCATAAAGCCATTAATGAGAGAATATTCAACTCCTTAAAGGCCAAATCAGTGTATTAATTAACTGAGTCAATGGAGTGGGCAACAAGGATGAATAGATATAAATATAACAAGTCACTCTCTAAGAAAAATGTTGAGTCCCCAACATTTCAACTCCCTGACATTCTCTCCAACATTCTCCAACAGCTCTCTTACATCTTTATGTCTACAAGATGTTTTCGATCCCAGATTTCGTCCATTTCTCCACTAGAAATACAGTTCGACAATTTTTACCATTGTATCGACTACTGTACATGTCAATTTTCTCCATGAATGTATCGGTACCTAGTGGTACCCCTCTAATGGTGACCTACCAAGTCCCGGATTGTATTTATGTAAGCTCTCATGAGCACCTCTCATGATATATATATATATATATATATATAAAGAAGGGTCTTACTCCTTCCTATGGATACTACCTGGGGGTTTTTCAGCATATGATTATTCGTGATGCTTTTGCCCCCTAGTTCAGTCCACCTTTACCAGAAGCATTGTCATTCTCCCATCTATCTCCTTTATCAAACATGTATGTGAACTAGACACCGACCCCTACTGGTCCTAGCTCTCTTGTACCTCTCCTTGCACGATATCTAGGTCCGGGAATTATGGAGGGCACCTAGAGAGGTTATCAGGTACCAGGATCAGATACCAAGACCAGGTACCAGCCTACTGCACCAGATGGGAGGGATGATTGTTCTCCTACCATGGCATTTATCTCTCTTTCACCTTGCCAGAACCACGGTACGAAGTACCTACCCCCCGCTGCGACCTCCGGGGTAGCGGGTTGAGGGTGTTAATTGAGATTTTCACCCAGAGTGGATTTTTCCGTTAACAGAATCAAAAAAGGAAACAAGCTTATCTCCGCCTACGATATTCTCGAATCCGTTATTAAACCAAAGTCAATGACTTTTAAATAAAAAGATCTCGCGCGATAAGGAGGGAAAGGATTGAGAAAATCATGGTAGGAAAGTCGCAAATCGAACCTACCTAGACTATGTATAAAACGATCAAGCATGAACGGTGAAAGGGAGGAGAAAAAAGGCCACTTTTCGACATGCACGAGAGTGCCACTTGATTGTATCCCAGAGAGATTGAGAGTATTGGAGAGATCTTTGTATCTGATGAATGATAAAGCCATTGTATTCCCTTTTACCTTTTGTTAGCATTATTTTTCAACACCCATTGCAAACTAAGTACCGAAGGTATATAATCCTGGCTACCACCTACGTGGTAGTGGTCTCGAGGGTGTTAACTGAGATTTCTCGCCCCGAGCGAATTTTTCGTTAACAAAAAGTATATGAAAGTTATGAGGTATTCAAAATATCAATGACTTTTAATGATTTTAAAATATCAAAGACTTTAAGTTATATCAAATCTCACAATTTGTCTTTCATTCGTACCAAAGACTTTGAATGACTTTTTTTTTAAAATAGAAAGAATTTCACTTTAGAAGAAAAAACGTAAAACTCTTTAAAAAACATCAACCACCAAACATATGTTATATTTCCAAATAAGAGCACATTCATTCTAAACAAATTTCACAAATAAAATAAAATTAATAACTTTTAAAATAAAATAAACATTATCATTAAAAAAACATACAAACATTAACGATCTATAACAAAAAAAGAAAATTAACTAAAAAATAATATAAAATAACTCTCTGTCGGCTATGCAATTAAGGACGAGAGATTCCAATTTTTTTAACTATATTTTCAAAGAAATTAAACAACACCAAAACAAATGGAACAAATTTCATTTATGTTAATTAAAAATAATAATAAACAAAAATCATTACTTAACCATGCCAATATGCTATAATTAAAGTAGCGTATGAGCTTGCTCTATGTAATTATGATCAATATCAAACTACTCACTTTTAGACATGTGTCTTGTTCAACAACTAGGTACGGTTTTTATGTTTTATCTTAATAACTTGAATTAATTTTATGTAAATTTTTTATATTCATTGCCATACTTTCATAAAGACAAGTAAACATTAATATTATTGTCGGTTTGCTACATTTATTCTAAAAGAGAATTTATAATACTTTGAAAAATTATGAAAAAAAAATTAGGTGCATAATTGTCTTTATGATGCAAAATATAATAAAAAAATAAAATAAAATTTTTAAAATCACGTATATAGGTATGAATGCTTTCTTCAAGTTTAATTAACGATGATTTTGCTTTTCATTTTTTCGAAAAAAAATAATTAATGAAATGAGAAATATATATAATTTTTCTAAAAAAAAGTATATAATATATTTAAAAGTCAATGAAAGTTTATAAATGTCTATGAAAGTCTTTTGAAATTAATGTGTACGAAAGTCTTTTAAAATGTAAGTCTATGAAAGTCTTTTTAAATGAAAATTTATGAAAGTTTTTCATAATTCTTCAACGTCTATAAAAGTCTATGTAATCTACAAAAAGCATCCACTTAAAAAGATATTTAAAAGCCTTTTGAAATCCTTATACATGGGTGTTTAAGTAGATACCAAATATATATAGTATACACTTTAAATGGAAGAAACTAATAAATGGCATTTAAATTTACACACGGGATTGTAATTTGTTTGCATTCACTTTTATGCAAATTATTTAATTGAAATACTAAATTAAGAATTCATTTTTGCGCAACCTCCTATCACCCTTTAAGGGGCCCCCCCCTAACCAGATGGTGCCAAGTGTCCAATAGTTAGTTAAGGGTTAACAAGAAAATAATTACAAGGGAAAATAAGTAAATTAATTAAAAAAAATTAAATACAAAATTATTTAACAAATATTACATAAATATTCAGATTTAATAATAACAATAATAATAATTGTTAACGGAAATTTTACTCAGGGTGAAAAGTCTCAATTAACACCCTCAAACCACTACCACGGAGGTGGTGGTCAAGGTAAAATGTATTCTAGTCAGTGCTAGTTAAAAATGACAAAAAAATACTATTATCAGTACCATCAAAAGAGAATGAACAAAAGAGAACGAAAATGTTTTCTTTATTCTTATCAATGGTGTATCGATTACAAATATCTCTTAATCGCTCTCAATCTCTCTAGGATGTAGTAGGGTTGTTGTTGTATGTCTGTCGAAAAGTAGTCCCTTTTTCTCCTTTTCTTTCTCTCCATTTATACGTAGTTTTGTAGGTTGAATCAACTGATTCTCCCCTTGATTTTCTCAATCTCTCCCCTCCTTATCGGGCGGGATTTCTCGTTTAAATGTCATTGACATTGAGTTAATAGCTGAGTGGAGAATATCTTGGGGGAGGTCAGTTTGTTTCCTCTTTGGACTCTAATATTTGTTTTGCACGTACGTAATGTTTCCAGATATGATCCAATGTATCTTTGTATCTTCATAGCATGATCCTTCATAGAGGTCATTGAATATGGTATGTATGGCGTGGTAGATCAGACAGCGAGGTAGATTAGTGTCTTGGTTCCTATATTCAGGTGCTTAATCTAGCCAGAAGCTCGATCTGGCCTCCCTTGATTTCTCGGAGCTCGATGCGACCCCCCTGCGGATACTCCTCTATGACAGCGGGGTTTAGACAAGCTTCTGGAGAGGTTGCGAGGTAATCTCGACCTCGGGGGAGCTTCCTGATTTCAGGTTTGGTGACGCAGGCTCGATCTGATCTCGTCGGGCTCTACTCGGGGTGTTTCTGGAGCTCGCCTTTATTTCTGTAGGGTGGTACCGTAGCTCAACTTTGGGAAGCGTGGTCTCATGGTGGATGACCTCGGTCCTAGAGTCAGACTAGGAGGGTGAAAAATTTCCCTTTGGTCTCTAGCCAAATTTGGCTATTAACAGAAGTCTCCTCTGACTTGAACGCCGGTGATTGAGTTTGGGGTTGGAGTCAGATTTCCTGTTTTATTTGGGAAATTTTTCCTTCTTTACCGTTACAAGAACCTTGGGGGAAATCTTCCCTTTAATTGTACAAGTGACGTGGCGAGAGCTGACCGGTTTATTCCCAAATTAATCCAGCTACGTTACGGCAGTTCCCGCGATTTGAGGCGATCTTAACCGAAGATTTCGACGGCCCACGCTGCTGCTCTATTGCCTATTTATACTTGGTTACTCTAACGCCTTCCTCATACCTTTCAAATTTCAAATTTTCTCAAGAAAAAACCTTCTTTTGAGCATATTTCTTTTCTTGTTCTTCATCCTCCCAGACTTCATTCCATTATGTCTAAAGCCAGTCACGACTCTATTGACTCCATTTTCGACGGCGAGGAGGTCATCAGCCTTGCCCACAGAAAGCGGGTAAGAAGTAGCCTAGATAGCGATGATTCTCCGCCAAATCCGTAAGTCGGCGTTCGAATAGGAACATGTCCATTGGGACCAGGTTTTCTAATCATCCCGACCATCCTCTGGAGTTAGTCGATGAAGATTCTGATAGAGAAGTCGGTGGCGACGCCGTGGGGGAACGTCGAGTCCCGGCTGCTGTTCCCCCTTTGGAGAGGCTTACCCCTATGACTTCAGGGTTGTCCCTGACTCTACCGTTAATCTGAACTCGATTGATAGTTTGAGGTCTAAGTACGGCATTCCTGACAGTGTTTCTATCTCGGTTCTTCCCAAAGGCTATGAGTTTTTCAATCCCTCCAACAGCGAGCTTCCGTTCCATGTGGCAGCTCGCGAGAACGGGGTCAGGCTTGCTCTTCATCCTACCCTTCGACAAGCTCTCAACGCCATCCAGCTCGCCCCTCTCCAGTTGACGCTTGGCTTCTAGAGGCATTTGATTGGCTTCCTCGTGCTGTGGAGGGAACAATGCCAGCTGAGCAATGTGACGAGGGAGTCCGGGGCAGAGGAGCTGGCCTACCTTTTTCAAATCGGGAGCCTCTCCGGGGCTCCCCGAGGTCAGTTCTATGAGAAAGCCAAGAACAAGCTCAACTTTATCATTCCCGGGGCTTCGAAGAAAGATCCTGCCTGGAAAGAAGAGTGGATCTTGGCAGGTGGCGACTGGGGGAACTCGATTTTTATTGGGGGCCATGAGTTTGACTAGACTCTTGTCTTGATTATTGAAGTTGGCATCCTTCGAAGCGAATCAAAGTGGTCCCCACAGTTTTCAGCGACAAACCATCGTAGGACCGGGATTCCCTGCCATCTGAGTCTAAAGCTATTTTGAAGGCTATTATGGCTAGGAACTACTTGAACCTGAAGTACCCAACCGCAGAAGCCTTCGATCCCCGCAGAGTGAATCAATACATGCGGATCTCCGATGCTATTCCTCGTAAGTAACACTGAATTGTCTTGTTTTGTCTTGTTGACCAGCTCAATTCTGACGTTCCCTTTTTGTTTCGTTTACTTATAGTTTTTGTTGTTAAGCCAGCTTCTTACGAAGCTCAGCAACTTCGGCACGCTCGCACTCCTCCCCCATCCATCAGACTGACACAGGGGGCTTCTCCTGCCATCTCCGAGAAGAAAGGGCTGATTGTTTTGACCGGGATTACGCCTGCTCCTACTCCATCACCCTCCCAAACGAAATCCAAGATGGCTACCTTTGCGTCGTGGGCTTCCAAAGCTATACACAGAGGGGCTTCCGTTTCTCGGGTAGCTGGCATTACTACTCATGTTTCTTCCGATCCCTCTACTGCTACTGTTTCCTCATCTGCTCATCAAGCTGATGCCGCTGCGATCCCAACCCCCCGAGCTTCAGCGGACTTTGAATCGAGTGTCGTAAGGATTCCTCCTAGTCGCTCTCGCTCTCAGTCAAGCTCGACGGGGTAGGACGAGGTCTTGGAACAATTCATCGCATCCTGTCGGGTGGCGGGCTCTCTGGGATGGCCTCGATACCCGTTAATGTCTTGCTCACTAAGGGGTCTGCTGTCTTAGCTAAGGTAATTGTTCTTTCTCTGTACTACTTCTGAGACTGCCAACTTAATCGGTTTCTAACCTTGGCTTTGTATCTCATAGGCCTTCAAGTTTAACGTGGCTATGGGCCACCAGGTAGCCCTCCTTCATGATCAGGCTGCCAAAGCTAAAGCAGAAGCTGAGAGAGCCATTGGTTTACTCAAGCGGGCTACCTCTCCTGAAACAGATTTAAATATAAATACTTGTTTCGTTTGCATGATTAGTTTAGTCGATCTAGAAGTCTGGATGGCAACTATGCTCTTACACTCAGACCCTTCTTGGGGGTGGTAGCCCGACCAAGACATCATGAGGGCTATCTAGCTATTTCCTGGTCTTGAGGTCTGGATGGCAACTATGCTCTTACACTCAGACCCTTCTTGGGGGTGGTAGCCCGACTAAGGCATCATGGGTAACGAGGGAGCTTCCCCGGCTAGTCCTTGGTCTTGAGGTTCTGCTGGCAACTATGCTCTTGTGCTTGGACCCTTCTTGGCAGGGGGTGGTGCCCGACCAAGGCATCAGAGGCAACGAGGGGGTTTCCCCGGCTTTCCTCTGGTCTTGAGGTGATGTTGTTGAATTTTCCAGTCGAATATGTAGATACTAAGGTTGAACATAATCAGAGATAAAGAAAAAATGCAGACTTTATTGATGATCGAGGTGTAGTACATTGTTATTAGGGATTTTATTGAAACCTCAATGGGGGTAATCTGCTTGACAGTTCTCTGCTCAGAGGTAGAATTTTCTCAAATGATCTGCGTTCCAAGTGTGGTTGATGGGTCGTCCATCCATGTCTTCGAGCTTATAGGCTCCATTATGAGCAACTACCTTTATCAAGTATGGCCTTTCCCAATTGGGGCCTAGGACTCCATCCGACCTTTTCCGTGTATTCGAGGTCACTTTCCTTAGCACCAGATCCCTTTCTTTAAAATTTCGGGCTCTGATCTTTCGATTGAAATACCTAGCTATCTTGCTCTGGTAGATCGCTACTTTCTCAGCTACCCGGTCTTGTTTCTCTTCTATGAGGTCTAGGTTAGGTCGGAGCTTGACTTCATTGCTTTCGGGTTCAAAATGCTCCACCTTGAATAAGGTTAATTTATGCTCGATGGGGAGGACCGCTTCAACTCCGAAAGCCAGGGAGTAAGGTGTCTCCCCGGTAGGTGTCCTCTTTGTAGTTCGATATGCCCAGAGGACCTCGGGTAATTTTTCGGCCCATTTGCCTTTTTTCTGCTGTAGTTTCTTCTTCAGAAGTTTCTTGATAGTCTTGTTGGTGGATTCCACCAGCCCGTTGGTCTGAGGATAGGCTACTGAAAGGAACCTGAGGTCGATTCCCAATCCTTTGCAGAAGTCTTTGAATCAGGCGTTGTCAAACTGCTTACCTTGGTCGGCCACAATGATGAGAGGGGTTTCGAATCTACAGACCACGTTAGTTTTGATGAACTTGGTCGTATTCTTTTCTGATATTTGAGAAAGAGGTTCGGCCTCGACCCATCTTGTGAAATAATCGATAACCACGATAACATATTTAACTTGTCCATGAGCGGTGGGAAGTGGTCCAATTAGGTCGATCCCCCACATGGCAAAGGGGTAGGGTGAACTGAGAGAGGACAATCGCTCTGGTGGCAAGTGGTTCAAGTTCGAAGTCCTTTGACATGGCTCGCAAGATCGTGGATGGTCGGCCAGTAGTACCCCATATGGAGCACTTGAAACGCTAAAGCTTCTCCACCGATGTGGTTCCCGCAATCCCCAGAATGAACCTCTCTTAGCGCCCATTTAGCGTCATCAGGATGTAAACACCGAAGTAGGGGGAGGGATCTACTCCTCATGTAGAGGTACCCATCTACAAGGCAATATCGGACAGAGAGCCTTTTAATTCTTCGGGCTTGATCTGGCTCCTCGGGAAGTTTTCCCTCTTGGAGGTAGGCATCGATCAGGTCCATCCAGCAAGGCTGACGATCCAGGGAATAGATTTCCTTACTTGCGGCTATGCTTGGTTGGGAGATCACTTGGAGGGGAACTCCTCGCAGTAAGGATTGACCTCCATTTGCTGCTATCTTGGCTAGAACATCTGCGCCGTGGTTTTGGTGTCGAGGCACCTGATCGATCTTGAATCCCTGGAATTTATTTTTAAGTGACTAAGCTAGCTTTTGATAAGCGGCCATGTTATCTCCTTTTGCATGGTATACCCGAGACACCTGGTTCACTACAAGTTATGAATCGCTTTTGATTTGCAAGTAGTCGGCCTCCAGTTCGATGGCTGCTTTCATTCCAGCTAGGAGGGCTTCGTATTCCGCTTCATTATTGGTGGCTTTGAATTCGAATCTGAAACAGTGACAAAATTCAGTCCCCTCTGGGTCTATTAAGACCACACCAGCTCCTCCCCCAGCTTGCCCAGATGCTCTATCTGTATAGAGGGTCTAAGGCTTGCAATCTTCTGGTCGATTATCGATCTTGAAAATTTTCTCAGGGACCATATTCGATGCTGCGGGGTTTACTTGGCCGGGGAGTGCTGAAAATTTGGCAACGAAGTCTGCCAAAGCCTAAGCTTTAATCGTGGTCCTAGGCTTATACTTTAAGTTGAACTGAGTGAGCTCTATGGCGCATAAGACTAGCCTCCCAGATACGTTCGGTTTTTGTAGGAATTGGCGGAGAGGTTGGTCCATCACCACTACTATTGAATGAGCTTGAAAATAGGGACGGAGCTTCCTCGCCGACGTCACCAGAGTATAGGCTAGCTTTTCCAGGAGAATATAGTTTTTTTCCTGACTTGGTTAAAGCATGACTCACATAGTATATGAGCCTTTGAATCCCGTCACCACACTTATTGGCCAAAGATCCACTTACAACAGTTTCTGAGACGGCTAGGTAGATTTGCAGTTCCTTTCCAGGATCTGGCTTGACTAACAGTGGTGGGCTTGTTAGGTATTTCTTCAAGGCTTGGAAAGCTTGCTCGCTTTTCGGGCTCTATTTCATGTTTCTCCATTGCTTGATGGCTTTGAAGAACGGGAGGCACTTATCGGTGGAGCGAGAGATGAACCTCTTGAGTGCTGATACACTCCCAGTCAAGATTTGCATCTGTTTGAGTGATGTTGGGGATTCCAAGTCCAAGATAGCTTTGATTTTTTCTAGGTTGGCCTTGATCGGGCCAAATATGTACTATATTTAGGCCCTCAGATCCTTACCTTATGTTCTGTTTTCGTGCGTTTTTGTGTCTCTTATGGGTTGTTTTGTGCTTATTTGAAGGAAATGATGCAGAGACATGCTTGGAAGCACATTGTGATGATTCCAGCAGAAAAGGAGCACAAACAGGTTTATAGTGCGGGTCCAGTGCGGGTCGCAGCCGCACTCCAGCCGCACTCCAGCCGCACTTATGTGCATAGCCGGGGCAGAATGCAAGTACAAAGATAAAGTGCGGGTACAGTGCGGGTACAGTGCGGGTCAGCTAACCACACTCCACCTGCACTATTGCCAAACCAGAGAGGCTGCGCAGTCACCTGACATTAGAGTGTGGGTTTTGTGCGGGTCAGCAAACCGCACTTCACCCGCACTTGCACCAAGAACAGAAGAACAGAATCGCACCTGACACTAGAGTGCGGGTACTGTGCGGGTCATCCAACCGCACTCTACCCGCACTTGCATCAAGAACAGAAGAGCAGAATTGCACCTGACATTAGAGTGCGGGTACTGTGCGGGTCATCCAACCGCACTCTACCCGTACTGTTGCTCAAGACAGTAGGTAGATTTTGCTCCTGAGAAGGAAGTGCGGTCACAGTGCGATGCCAAGTGCGGGCTAAGTGTGGGTCAAGTGCTGGTAATTCAACCGCACTCCACCCGCACTAATGTCCTGATCCGTGAACTGAAGTTGCAGGCAACCCATACAGTGCTGGTACAGTGCGGGTAAACCACCCGCACTCCACCCGCACTCCGAGCGCGCCAGTCTGATTTTCAAAGTTTAAGTGACCTATTTTTGTATTTAGTATAAATATAAAAGTATAGAAACGTTTTAAGGAGCTTTTAACTCCGTTTTAGGCAGATTAGGCATTCTTAGATCTAGTTTCTCTCTCTACCTCTCATCCACACATTCTCTACTCAACTTCTAGGAAGTTAGGAGATTGGAGCCACTTCAAGGAAGGAGATGTTCTCCAAGGGTTATTTCTTTCTCCTCTCTACTGATTTCCTAGTTGTAATGAGTAGCTAAATCCCCTATAGGGGGTTGATGGAATAGTTAGTTTAATATTGGGCTTGTACATAAACTTGATATTATATTGATATTCATGTCTATCTTCCATTGATCTATTCTTGTTGTGAGTGTTTATCATTGATTTCTTGTGTAGATACATGATCTTTGCAAGATGTCTTTATATTATGAATGGGTATTGCATCTAGATATACATCCTATTTAGTTATTTAATGCTCTAAAGAATAAATGGAAAGTCATGAATTCCGACTCTTGAACCGCGGTTTTAATCTAACCTCGATCGTATTTCCGGCACTATACATCCTAGGTCGGAATCCGTGAAAGAGTTAGAAGTCATCACTATACATCCTAGGGTGACTATTTGTAATCAGTTGAGTCAATGTTAGGTAGACGAGCTTCATTTCTAGAATCCGGTAAACAATCAACTCTATACATCCTAGGTTGGTAGTTTACAAGGATTAATCCCTAATAGGTGGTCCACACTATACATCCTAGGTTGGCCACCTTCTGGGGATAAATAACCGACTCTATACATCCTAGGTCAGTTACCTTGAAGAGCCGTGCTATTGACAAGTTTGTTACATTGCCCAGTATTTGCTTTCGAATCCATTAACTCCTTAGTTTCCATCATCTATATATCCTTCACTCCATATTCCCCTTTCATTTTATTTACTTATTTAATTTGGTGTTATTTAGAATTGGTTCACAATCTACATTTTCACCAATTCATGTTTTGCTATTTATATATACATACCATTGCTTTAGCTTTAACTAATTTGGCTAACTCCGCTCCCTGTGGACGACACCCACTTGCCACTATATTTATGTTTGTAAACTGATTTAGGCTTGTGTGGTTTCTTTAAATATTATTGACGGACTGATCTTTTAAAACAACATAAGGGAAAAAGGTTCCTGTCAAAATGGTGCCGCTGCCGGGGAGCGACATGTTAGTTTAATTAGTTATGCATGAGTAAGGCTAGTCTAGTAATATTCCTGCTCTGCCCTATCTGTTCCTCGTTTACGTTGTGCTTTATTTGTTGTGAAATTTCAGGATTTTAGGTATATGCACGGACGAAGATCATTGAGAGGAACAGTGTTGCCAGTTAGCGATAACATCAATCGGTTGGGTAGAAGAATAGAGCAGTTAGAGGGAAATATGGACGAGCATAATCAGCATGAGCAGCATGCTAGAGAGAATGAGCAACAGGCTCGAGAGAATGAGGGAAGTGTAGATGGGGATGAAGAGCTAGGCCTCACCATGGGCAAGTACACTCTCCCGTTTGTAGGGAATATGCCTACTGCTATAGTACTGGATGATGTAACAAGGCAGTACGAGTTGAAAACTATGCACATCAGCCTCCTACCGTCGTTTAGTGGGCGAAGTACCGAATATTGCCTCCAATTTATGAAACAATATGGAGCCACCCTAGAAACCTTCCCTGTAATGGCTCGCCAAGCAGTATTGACAAGGGAGCAGCTTCATCTGAGGTGTTTCCAATATTGTCTGAAAGATGCAGACATGACTTGGTACATGAACTTGAGGCCGGGATCACTGGTGACATGGAGCCAAGTCTGCAAGGTTTTCTTCAACAAGTATTTTCCGTCACAGAAGGCTAAAGACCTAAGGTTGAAGATAGCTTCTTTTGTCGAAGAGGACGGTGAACCATTCCATGAGGCATGGGAGAGGTTCAACTTATTGTTAGCACAAATGCCACCGCATACATACCATCCAGAACTGAAGGTTAACTCCTTCTATAGTGGACTTTCATCAATAACCCAAATGATGGTGGATAATGCATGCAGAGGTACCATTGCAGACAAGAGGGCAGTTAAAGCTTATGACATTCTGGAGAAGATTGCCCAGAACTCACAACAGAGGACATCACATGTAAGGAGGGGTGGAAGAATAGAAGTGGGTCAGGATACCCAAGTGCAAATCCAGATGTCTAGAATGAACAAGGAGCTTCAATCAATCAAGGAGCTGATAACCGGAAAACCAGGGCCCTCCCAAGGAGTTAGTCAAGTCATGGGGGAGATTGAAGGGGGAGAAGGGCATTTCAGTCAGGAAGAGCAAGCCCAAGCCCTTGGAGAATTCCCAAGGCAGCCTAGGAATGACCCATATTCTAATACATACAATCCAGGGTTGAGAAATCACCCAAACTTGTCTTGGTCCAACAACAACCACCTAGGAGCAACCACTCACCAAGGTGGCAACAACAATTACCAAGGTGGAAACAATAACCAAGGGTACCAAAACCGGGGGTACAATAGATACAATCAAGGGGGAAACAACAACAATCCATGGGGAGGTTCAAGTAGTAACCCACCATCCAACTTCAATTCCCACGCTTTCTCTAGCCAACCAAAGGACAAGTCTCTAGAGGAGATAGTGAGTACAGTTATCAAAACTGTTGGTATCGGGTCGGAAGCCCTCAAGAACACCTTACATGCCTCTGAGCAACGAATGTCAGCTTACATGCAGTCCAATGATCAGAGAACCAACAGTCATGGAGCGTCACTGAAGAAGATGGAAACTCAGTTGGCACAGATTTTTGATGCATTGATGAAGAACAAGGAGAAGGCCTCAAGCTCCGATGAACATGTTAACATGTTAGAGGTTGTTCAGTTAGGAGGTGAGGAAACCGAAGCAAGTATGGTAGAGGTTGCGGATAAGGAAGATAGGGGAAGTAACATCGGCTTCCCCAGTAAACTTGAAGACCCCGGGAGTTTCGTCATAGATGTACAACTTGAGGATTCACCAAAGATGGGAGCGGTCCTTGATATGGGGGCTAGCATCAATATGATGCCATTAGAGATCTACGAACAGCTGACGATTCGGTCAATCAAGCCCACCTCCCAGACTCTCCTCATGGCTGACAATTCTCCCATCACCCTAGTAGGTATTGTGGAGGAAATTTATGTGAATGTGCACGGTTTGATGGTGCCGGCAGAATTTGTTGTGTTGGATTACAAAAGAGAAGAATCCAGCGGTAGAGACTGGAAACTACTGTTGGGGAGGCCGTTCATGGCCACAGCAAGTATGGTGATCGATATTTGTTCTAGGGACATTTCCTTCAGCTGTGGAGGGCAAAGTGTGAACTTCAAGGTAACATCCCCCAGAACAAGCCAAGTTAGAGATTGTTTAGTCTTGGAGGCACAAAATTCCAGAAAGAAAAGGAGCCGGGTGCTCACCCTTGTGCAAGCCTTTGAAGGTGTCAAGGAGATGGAATTGGGAAACCAAGACTGCATCAAGGAGAGGCAAGAATCAGAATTCGAAGAGGAAGAAGCAAATACTGAACTCTTCGATCAATTGGGTGAGCTTGAACAAGACAACACAAAGCTCAAACTGGAGGTTTATTTTCTGAAGACAGAGAATGTACAGTTGAAGACTAAATTGCATGATCTCTCATCAGTCAACAACGGGTTAACTGAACAAGTAGTGGAGCTTGCCACCAAAAAGGAGTTGGTCTCCAAGAACTTAGATGCATTGGCAAGACTCTCCGAAGAGTTTGAGGAAGACTATGGGAGAAGGACAAGGAAACTTCAACTAGGTGTGGAGGAGTCCGCAAAAGCGGTAAGGGAATTGCATGAACAGTTGAGCTCAAAAGATGATGAGTTGAAACGGGCTAAGGTCAAGGAGGGGGATTTGATTGAACAACTCGCCGTGATGGAAAACAATGTCAAATCCCTCAGATTCAGACAACAAAAAGTGGCCCACGCCATCGATCGAACAGGGAGTTTCCCTAACCGTCCTATTACTTGCTACTTTTGTGCCAAAAAAGGGCACACTAAAGCTTATTGCTTTAGTTTCCAAAGATTAAAAGCAAGTGGAGTTAGTTCTAGGATAAACCCACCAAAGGTTAAACAAATATGGGTTGGAAAGGACTTAGTGGGACAAATGAGGAGAGTGGGGAGAGATGCAGTGCATAGGCATTTGGCACCGGTTTGGGTGGCCAAACCTCCTTTGGTTGACCGGGGCCCACTTTGAGTGCATTGCACTCAATTTTGAATTTATTTTATTGTTTTTATTTTTATTTTTACTTTTCGGATGGTTAGTTTTGTTGTTGTAAACTTTTGAGACTGTTTGAGTTTGTTTTGGTACAGATACAATTACAGGGCAGAATTTAGGAGTCTGTCTAGGGGAACAGTGCGGTTAGAGTGCGGGTCAGTCACCCGCACTCATCCCGCACTATGAGGGCATCAGGTAATAGAGTGTGGGTAAAGTGCGGGTCACTCACCCGCACTCCACCCGCACTTTTTTCGCGCAGTATATATATGCCTGTCGTTTTTTAGGGCTCCACTTGCCACAAAAGAGCAAAACCAACTACAAACTTCAAATTTTTCCCTCTTCCTAGCTAAAGGTATTCCGTGTGTGCCACGTTTTCGATTTTTCGGCAACTAAGGTATGAATTCTTACTCTAATTTCATTTCACATATCTCTAATCCAAAACCCTAACCCTCTTTATCACGATTTTTTTTGCCTCTTATGCATGAACTTCATTAGTTAGGGTTTTGACCCTTGTTTTTGCTTTTGCTAATGTCTAAGAGAGTGGAATGTTGTGTGTTATCTATTTTGCATGTGATGTATTCATTGTTAATTGATTTTCTATTTTGCAATTAGATTTTCAAACTATGAATTGGGTTTATATGGTTGAATGGAAGCTGATACATGAGTTAGAGTCATTTTGTTGTTGATTCGTTCGATGATGAACCGGAATTTTGAGATATATACATGAATTGAACTCTGCATTTGCTGGTGTCTGGTGACGAGTTAGAGTGCGGGCACAATGCGGGTCACTCACCCGCACTCCACCCGCACTTTATCTTCTTGGCAGAATTTTTGTACTTTCATATTCCTGCATCATAACCTCGTGTTTCTTTGATCCGAATATTGCCTTACAACAATTTTTAATGTACAGATGTCAGGGAGACCCAGAAGAACGCCTAGGCAAAGCAGTCAGGGTTCCGAACGAAGACCGAGGTGAGGCCCCCAAGTTCCTCCACCGTGCATCAGGCACCTGGATTTCGAGGAACGCTTAGACTATTTTAGGGAGCGAGACATAGTGGTAGAGAGGGGAATAGCGGTTGAAGAACTGGAAGGCACCCCAATTCCACCAATGATTGAAGCAAGGGGATGGGAAACCTTTGTTAGCCCCCCCCCCCCCCCCCCCCCCCCCCCGATGTATTGTCGACGTGTGGTCGAAGAGTTCTTTGCTGGGTTGGTACCTGAGGCTTTTCAACGCTCTTCCTCGGTTCTGGTCCGTGGGATAGAAGTCCGGATGAATATAGCGGACATAAACATGTATTATAGGACTGAGCTTCCAGTTGATCCCGAAGCAGTCGGACGTCTAAGGCAAGGGGTGACTTGGAGCGAATTCTTTGTGACCCAAAATGTGGACTTTGCAAATCAGTTAGTGATCCGTCCGATGGATTTTTGGGTGGCCCCTGATCACCGTATGAAGCACACCAACTTAAGGAGTGAGTTGGGGTTCTGGCATGTCTTCATCTCCCATTCCTTGATTCCCAGAAAGCACAGGACCTCAGTGAACTTCAATGCAGCCATGATTCTGTACTGTATACTGCAGAATCAGTTGGTCGACATCGGCTTTCTGATCAAGAGAGAGATCCTTGAGATGGGAGGGGTCAGGGTGGACAAGCAGCCACTCATTTTCCCTAGCCTCATCACCACATTCTGCAGAACCGCCGGAGTAGATTTCGGATCCGATCCTTTCGAATGCGATTTGGGGTCGGTTGGACGATTCACATGGAACGACCAGATCAGAGAGCGAGACCCCTCTGGTGTCAGGGTCCGAACAGGGAGGAGAAAACCTGCTTCAGGGAGCAGCACGAGCAGACAGCCGGAAGACATCCCGGAACCACCGGATGTGGAGCCGGTTTACATCGATTATGGTGATTATAAGCCCGCAGCTTCCTTACCCCCGCAGGAGACATATGGAGAGGTTCCTTGGCAGACTTTGCTTACTGGATTGGAGAACCTCAGGACCGAGGTCGCCGAAAATAGAAGGCAGATCACTGAGAGCAGGGCGGAAGCAAATGAGTACTTCACGGACATTTGGGGCAACCTCACAGACATAAGGGAGGCACTCAGTCTTCCGAGTTATCCACAGAAAAAGAAGAGGTCAGCTGCTTTCTCACCTCCTTCAGGGGGCCCAGCTATTGACCCATATGGGGAAGAGCTCAGAGCTGCTATGGAGAGATCCATGAGGGAGCAGGAAGAGCGGATCAGATCAGAGATCGACCCCAAAGGCAAAGGGATCGCCAGTGAACCGGAGAGGGAGTTTTCCGACGATGATTGACCATCCTTTCTTTTTCTTCATTATTGATCAGAACTTTTACTGCTTGTATTTATATTTGTATTATCTTTTAAATGGCTTAGACTTATTTTTCTTTTCTTTTCGCATTTAATTTTCGTTGGTAGAGTTGTTGTGTGGTTTTAAGCTAGGTTGTGCATCTTTTGGGAAGCACACAACAGCACGAATAGACATCGACCGATCTTCCTTCTAAAGGGAGTTTTCTACCTTCGGTTTTGTACTTAAATTTTTTATGAATGCGATTTAGTTTTTGTTATGATGAATGAGCTTTGTCGAATGTATGTCTAGATTCGGTTTGGGGGTGTTAATCCCTCATTCCGCCTTTTATTGCGATTATGCTTATTCTTCCCAACAATGGGGGCATTGTTGAGTTTTGGTTTAGGGGTGCATCACGCCTCCGCCGTGTACAGTTTAGTGTCCAATTTTTCAATTTTGTCGCTTGTCCATTTTTTATAAACTGTAATCCAGTATGGGTATGATGCTTCTAGAATGTGTTTTTGACGAGTCTCTTATATATGCTCTGACCTTGTGATATTGTTTGGTGCCACTTAAGGCTTAGCTTGCACCATCATGGGTTAGTTCCATCCGTTGGTATGAAGTATTGGGGACTCATTGTTCCCATGTCTTGTTCTAATAGTGGAGATGCCTGTGAGATCACAAACACAAGCATGAAAGTGCGTTTTCCGAGTGCATTATTGATTATTCTTAAACACGCCTCTCGTCATGTATGTCATGTGCCATAGGACTTGCATTATTTTGTGAATGCGTGATGGATGTTTTCATTCCTTTTTTAGATGGTTTTGGAAGTGATAGTAGGGAATGCATGTTTATTGAAGTACCTCTATAGCCACAACACCACTTACCATATTGTGTGTTTCAAAACCGATTTGAGGCCAAACACTTACCTCTTCATTGGTACCACATTCAACCATATACCCAATAGCCTAAACACATGCCTACCTTTGTACTAATCATGTTAGAATGGGAAATGGTAGTGAGAAAAAGGGTTAAAATGGTCCCACAGTGGATAAAATGAGATAGATGTTGAAAATATGAAAGAAAAGGGTAAGTTATGCACTCTAAATGCCTAAAAAAGGGAAGATGGTAACAACTCAAATGGAGTACAACATTGTTAGTTGGAAATTGTCAAAAGAAAATTTAAAGAAAGATTGTATTTGAAGTGCCATAATGAGAGTGTTTTATGCTAAACACGCCTAAATGGAATGCAAATGTTGAGGGAAAAATGTGGGTTAAATGGTTTCCTAGAGGGTTGCATTTAAAGCAAGAAAAGAACATGGTGTGGGAGTAGAGATTTTATTCTAGCATGATTGGTGAGTTGAACTCCTAAAAATTCCATATTCTGTTTTGTGTAAACTCATTCACCCCCACAGCCACACTATAACCGGTTGAAAAGCCCTATTTGATCCATGTAAGTCTAGTTTGGGAATGTAGGTTGAAGCACGATCTTTCGCATCCATGGCATGGTAACTCGTTCCTAGGATAGTTCATTGCTTAAATCTTATGCAGAATCTTCTTTGCATACTTGTTGTGTGGAACTTAGGACTCTTGAGGAAAGAAAAGAGGGAATCCATGTGAGCTTTAGAATTGAAGCGAATTATGTTCAAGGTATGGGAGTAAGTGGTCCTAAATTCATGAATGCCTTTAGGTGTGGGATTCGTGTTCGTACGAGCCTCCCTTGGGTGTCTCCAAACTGCTCTTGATCTTGTGCATATGCTTTTCTCCTCTCGATCACATCTATTTGTATCATATCACACATGGGACTTGCGACATTGTTGATGTATTGTGTAGGTATTTAGAAATTACTTTCAGCTGGCGTCTTACTGTTTTGAATAGATTTGCTCGAGGACGAGCAAAGGTTTTGGTTTGGGGGTGTTTGATCGGGCCAAATATGTACTTTATTTAGGCCCTCAGATCCTTACCTTATGTTCTGTTTTCGTGCATTTTTGTGTCTCTTATGGGTTGTTTTGTGCTTATTTGAAGGAAATGATGCAGAGACAGGCTTGGAAGCACATTGTGATGATTCCAGAAGAAAAGGAGCACAAACAGGTATATAGTGCGGGTCCAGTGCGGGTCCAGTACGGGTCGCAATCGCACTCCAGTCGCACTTATGTGTATAGCCGGGGCAGAATGCAAGTACAGAGATAAAGTGCGGGTACAGTGCGGGTCAGCTAACCGCACTCCACCCGCACTATTGCCAAACCAGAGAAGCTGCGCATTTACCTGACATTAGAGTGTGGGTTCTGTGCGGGTCAGCAAACTACACTTCACCCGCACTTGCACCAAGAACAGAAGAACAGAATCGCACCTGACACTAGAGTGCGGGTACTGTGCAGGTCATCCAACCACACTCTACCCGCACTTGCATCAAGAACAGAAGAGCGGAATTACACCTGACATTAGAGTGCGGGTACTGTACGGGTCATCCAACCGCACTCTACCCGCACTGTTGCTCAAGACAGTAGGTAGATTTTGCTCCTGAGAAGGAAGTGCGGTCACAGTGCGATGCCAAGTGCGGGCTAAGTGCGGGTCAAGTGCGGGTAATTCAACCGCACTCCACCCGCACTAATGTCCTGATCCGTGAACTGAAGTTGCAGGCAACCCATACAGTGCGGGTACAGTGCGGGTAAACCACCCTCACTCCACCCGCGCTCCGAGCGCGCCAGTCTGATTTTCAAAGCTTAAGTGACCTATTTTTGTATTTAGTATAAATATAAAAGTATAGAAACATTTTAAGGAGCTTTTAACTCCGTTTTAGGCAGATTAGGCATTCTTAGATCTAGTTTCTCTCTCTACCTCTCATCCACACATTCTCTACTCAACTTCAAGGAAGTTAGGAGATTGGAGCCACTTCAAGGAAGGAGATGTTCTCCAAGGGTTATTTCTTTCTCCTCTCTACTGATTTCCTAGTTGTAATGAGTAGCTAAATCCCCTCTAAGGGGTTGATGGAGTAGTTAGTTTAATATTGGGCTTGTACATAAACTTGATATTATATTGATATTCATGTCTATCTTCCATTGATCTATTCTTGTTGTGAGTGTTTATCATTTATTTCTTGTGTAGATACATGATCTTTGCAAGATGTCTTTATATTATGAATGGGTATTGCATCTAGATGTACATCCTATTTAGTTGTTTAATGCTCTAAAGAATAGACGGAAAGTCATGAATTCCGACTCTTGAACCGCGGTTTTAATCTAACCTCGATCGTATTTCCGGCACTATACATCCTAGGTCGGAATCCGTGAAAGAGTTAGAAGTCATCACTATACATCCTAGGGTGACTATTTGTAATCGGTTGAGTCAATGTTAGGTAGACGAGCTTCATTTCTAGAATCCGGTAAATAATCAACTCTATACATCCTAGGTTGGTAGTTTACAAGGATTAATCCCTAATAGGTGGTCCGCACTATACATCCTAGGTTGGCCACCTTCTGGAGATAAATAACCGACTCTATACATCCTAGGTCGGTTACCTTGAAGAGCCATGCTATTGACAAGTTTGTTACATTGCCCAGTATTTGCTTTCGAATCCATTAACTCCTTAGTTTCCATCATCTATATATCATTCACTCCATATTCCCCTTTCATTTTATAAATACTTATTTAATTTGGTGTTATTTAGAATTGGTTCACAATCTACATTTTCACCAATTCATGTTTTGCTATTTATATATACATACCATTGCTTTAGCTTTAACTAATTTGGCTAACTCCGCTCCCTGTGGACGACACCCACTTGCCACTATATTTATGTTTGTAAACTGATTTAGGCTTGTGTGGTTTCTTTAAATATTATTGACGGACTGATCTTTTAAAACGACATAAGGGAAAAAGGTTCCTGTCAGGCCTCAATGCCTCTTTCATGAACCATGAAACCTAGAACCTTCCCTGCTGTTGCTCTGAAAGTGCACTTGGAGGGGTTCAACCGCATCTGGTTTTCTCTTAGGATTAGAAAGGTCTTGGGAAAGTCTTCCCGATGACCTTCTGCACTTGGTGATTTTGTGATCATGTCATCGATATAGACCTCCATCGTCCTTCCGATCTCAGGCTTGAACAGCTTGTTAACCAGCCGCTGGTATGTAGCTCCCGCATTTTTCAAGCCAAACGGCATTACCTTGTAGCAATACAAGCCCTGCCCAGTAATGAAGCTGGTCATATCTTGGTCAGCTGGGTGCATCTTAATCTGGTTATACCCCGAGAATGCGTCCATGAAACTAAGAAGTTTATTTCCAGACGGGGAGTCAACTAGCTGATCGATCTTTGGTAAAGGAAAGCTGTCTTTTGGACATGCCCGACTAAAGTCGATGTAATCGACACACATACGCCATTTCCCATTCGCCTTCGTAACCATGACCACGTTGGCGATCCATTCGGGATAGCACACTTCTCTGGTAAACCCTGCCTTGATCAATTTGTCTACTTCTTCTTGCAACGCAGCGTTCCTCTCAGTGTTAAAGTGCCGCCTCTTCTGTTTGACGAACTTGAATGTTGGATCTACCGCTAATCGATGGGTAACCAATGATACCGCGATCCCGTGCATTTCATCGTGGCTCCAAGCGAAGATGTCGCTGAATTCTCTAAGAAGCCCAATCAAGCCTTCTTTCACTTCTGGTTTGAGGGTAGCTCCGACCTTGATGACCTTGGAAGGATCGTCACTTCTGATGGGTATCCCCTCTAGTCTATCTACGGGCTGCCCGCTGGCCCATTCTTTGCTCTGTGCTTCTTCATTAGGCATAATGGGTTCGCTCTCTAAATGCTCTGCGGGCTCCATATCATCCTGGATTATCCGGGATGCCTTCATATCTTCCTGGATTATCCCGGACGCCTCCATGTCCTGGATTGTTGCAACTTGTATGAACTATTTTGCTAAAGCTGTAGGATTGGCGGACACTGCGTAGCACTTCCTAGCTGCTTGTTGATCTCCGCATACCTCTCCCTTCTTGGTTCCTACTGGAAACTTTAGGACATTGTGGTATATGTGGTATATAGACAAGACTCCCTTCAAGGAAGAGAGGAATGGTCTTCCTAAGACAGCGTTGTAGGCCGATAGGGTGTCAACCACAACAAAGTCCGTCATAACATTTTTTTGGAGAGGTGTGGTTTCGACGATCACCGGGAGGATCTTCGATCCCACCTTGATGATCGAATCCCCGGTAAATCCATAAAGCGGAGTTGTACAGCTATTGTAACACCATTGCTTCAGGTTTAGTTTTTCCAAGGTATCTTTGAAGAGGATATATACACTGCTGCCTGTATCTACGAGCACACGATGGACCATGCAGTTGGCAATCTGTATCTTGATCACCATGGGATCATCATGAGGCTGCACGGTGTTGAAGACATCTGCTTCAGTGAAAACGATCTGTGCTGACTGGGAGGGCTCCACCGGGCTTTGGCTGACCTTGAAGATACCCAGACCTTCTTCTACACGGGGAATCTTCCTTGCGTGGTTTTTTCTGGAATTATTTGAGGTACCGACCAATGTGAGACCTCCGCTGATGGTGTGTATCACCTGTATCTATTGCATTAAATCAGTTTGTTCCCCCTTTCTCTTCTCCTCGTGTTCGTGGATCTCGGCATGTACCTCTCTTCCAGTATGAATTTTGTCTCTGACCTGCTGCAAAAACTCAATCAAACATCCTCCCTTTATCAGGGCTTTGATCTGGTTGCACAAATTATAACATTCTGATGTGTTATGGCCCACGTCTTCATGGAAGTCTCAGTACTTGTACCAGTTCCTCCTGTCGACAGGGGCTTTCATGGGTGCGGGCATTTGGAGTAGCCCCTTGTCCCATATTGCAAGGTAGACTATTTCATGGGAGGCTTTCAGTGGAGTGTAGTAATCACACCCTTTCTTGCATTATAGAGGCTACGGTCCTAGGAGGAGGCGAAGCTCGCGGAGGGGTTTGTCTTGCTGGATATATTTCTTGTCTGAGTTGAGCAGCGGGGAAACGGTACTGTTAACAGTCTTTTTTGGCAGGGGTCCAAAGAAGAATTTTCCATCCGGCAGGTACCTAGTAGGACCTAGATCGGGACCGATACCTAGATACCAGGGATGCTGTACACCATGAACCGGAAAAACGTTAGTACCACGTCTCACAGTCTACCAGGTACCAAGCAAGGCTATACCATGATACCTCCTACCTGGTTCCTAGGTACCACGATACCTCCTACCTGGTACCTAGGTACTGCGACATCTACCCGGTACCCAAGTACCGCGATATCAGTCCAGGATCTAACCAGAATGTGTATCCTACCCACCAAGTAAGAAGAATGGAACCAGGAAGAGGTACCAACATGCTAGAACAAGTGCCACACCAGCGAGCAATTCGGTACACCAGTGTACCATACCACCGGGATACAGAGTCAGAATTCTCCTTCAAGCAACGTAAAAGAGAAAGTTGACCTCTCTGGTAAATTAATGGAGATAATCAACACCATTAATGAGTGAATCAGTCAACTCCATTAATGGCCATTCACAATGCCATTAATGAGGGAGTCAACTTCATTAATGAAGATAATCAGACTCCATTAATGAGAAGATATTCAACTCCATCAATGAGAAGATATTCAACTCCATTATTGAGAAGATATTCAACTCCATCAATGAGAAGATATTCAACTCCATCCATAAGAAGATATTCAACTCCATTAATGAGAAGATATTCAACTCATTAATGTTGATAAACCAATGGAGTGGGCAACAAGGATGAACAGATATAAATATAACAAGTCACTCTCCAAGAGAAAGGTCGATTCCTCAATATTTCTCCAGTCGGACATTTCTCCAACATGGGTTCGAACAATAGACACAGTCCAACAGCCCTCCAGTATCTCCATATCTCCAACAGTTCTCTAACATCCTCCAGTATCTCCATATCTCCAAGCACGAGTTCGCCATCGCCTGGAATGTAAAAGGGACCCTGCCTGAATTCCCTCTATACCACCATTGTATCGACTACTATATATGTCAATTTTTGCCATGAATGTACCGATACCAAATGTTACCCCTCTAACTGTGACCTACTAGGACTCAGTTTGTAATAATATAAGCTCTCCGGAGCACCTCTCGAGATACATAAATATAAAGAAGGGTCTCTCTCCCTTCCAATGGATACTGCTTGGGGGGTTTTCAGCATGTGATCAATCGTGATTCTTTTTCCCCCTAGGTCAGTCCACCACTATTAAAAGAGTTGTCATTCTCCCATCTATCTCTTTTTTATGAATGCATGTATTTGTGCTAGGCACCGACCATGCTGGTCTTAGCTCTCATGTACCTCTCCTAGCTCATTATCTAGGTCAGGGGAATATTAAAGGCACCTAGAGAGGTGACTAGGTACCAGGATCAGATACCAAGACCAGGTACCAGCCTACTGTACCAGACGGGAGGAATGACTGTTCTCCTACCATGGCATCTATCTCGCTTTCACCTTACCAGAACCACGGTACGAAGTACCTATCCACCCGCTGCGACCTCCGGGGTAGCGGGTCGAGGGTGTTAATCGAAATTTCTCATCCTGAGCAAATTTTTCGTTAACAGGTACGTTGATCTATTAGGGGGTTTGTTCTGATTTTTCTGAGCTGGCTTAGATTTTGGAGCTTCTTTTTTCTAGCGCTTTGCCGGTCTCATATCATCGTGTTCCATCTTGACTTTGAGCTGTTCGTCGACCTCGACCTGCTCAAGAGCTCGGTCATAGGCCTCCTGGTAAGTCTCTAGAGGTCTCTTGGCGAATGAACGGAAAAGCTTTCCTGCCCACAAGTTCCGCCTAAAATTGGCGAGAGTCTCTTTTTCGGCAAAGACTCTCATTTGTATGACTTCTTTGTGAAAATGCTCCACATATGATCGAAGTGTTTCACCTCGCTCCTGAATCACATATAGGAGGTGTATGGGCTCTTTTAGACGAGGTTTGACTCATTGGAATTGCTAGCAAAAGTCTGTTGATAGCTTTGTGAAAGAATCCACTCTACCAGCAGGCAGTTTCCTGAACCAAGTTTTCGCATAGTCGGTTAGGGTCGTTGGAAACATCCTACACATAGCTGCTCTGGTGGTATTCTGGACCTCCATCTATTGGACGAAGCTCTCCAGGTGGCTTAAAGGGTCTTCCGTTCCGGAGAACTTATCTATTGGAATTTTAAATTTTGGTGGGAGCTCCGCTTCCCGGCTCCTCCTTGTGAAGGGAGCGTTCATCTCGCTTAATGGATCCTTCTTATCCTCCTTGTTCTTTCCATTTCTTATTTGCTAGACTTCTTTCTGTAGCTTTTCCAGCTGATCGCTCAGTCACTTGTTCCCGGGTCTCTTTGAATTGACCTCGGATCCTTCGCTGTTGGATCCCTCCATTGAACTGGCGACCTCTACCAGATCCTCTTCATGGGCGGGATCCACTCAGGAGGTTTGTCGGCTTCCTTCCTCTTGGGCCCGGGCTTCTCTTCTTAAGGCCGTCGAGTGAGGTGCCTCTCGTTGCTCCCGGGTTAGTGCATCGGCTGTAGACTTAACTAGCCTAGGCTGATATGATGAAGGTCGTCTTGGAGCTGGGGGCATGGGTTCTTGTAAGTTCCTCATATTTTGATTAGCTTATTTCGTTGACAAACCATATTGGGGATTAATTTTGTAAGGGTAAATTAGGCCTCATTGGGTGTGATCAAGTTTCAAGGGCGTCATCTTTCTCAAGAGCACTTCAAAGGTATCTCACTTGTTTAACTCTCTTTGAAGAGATCTAGTTGCACACACTCACTTGCATACATTATGTTCTTATTTTCATGTAATTGAATGATGCATTGTATGCCACTTATCACACTCCACACTTGCACTTTTTGCACATCTCTTAGTGTGTTGAGTTTGCCTCGAAAAGAGAATTTCTTCTCTTAGCGCGGCCTAGACCGCTTGGCAAGACATGCCTACACCGCGGCATACAGAGCGGTATACCTCAGTAGGGTCATGCTTAGTGCACCGCTTCATGTGCACTTGCACGCATGGCGGTCCAAGTCACGATGTTGTCCAGTAGGCCACTGTTGCCCATACCTCGGCATGTGCACCTGCATGCACATCGCTCTACATCGTGTTGCTGTCTAGACGGTACACTGCTGTGTGTACCGCGGTCTGGACACTTGCCTACGACGCGGTCCATCAAGCGGTATTGACGGGATTTTGTGCCCTAAGTTCAAAACGACGCAGTTTTGACTAGGGCTCCCATATATATATTCTCTCTTCTTCCTTGCTCATTTTTGTGAGTTCAAGAAGCCATTTTTGAGAGGCCAAGCTTCCTTTAGAGAGAGAAACTCCTAAGAAATCATCTTTACTCAACCAAACACAAATCCATGTGCATCTAACATCTTACAAGCATCATCTCATCATGGATTCTTCTTGCTTTCATTGACTAGGTAACTTGAACATGCCCTAAATCTCTTTGTATTTATTTATGTTCTTGTTTGCCTAGGGTTAGCTCTTTTATTTGAATTTATTGCATATCTTTATGTTTAATGGCATTTATAACATGTTTGAGTTGTTGTTTGTTGGTTGAGAGCTTTGTTCATTGATAGCTAGCATTCAGGACGATTTTACCCTTCTAGCTAAATCTTCATGCATTTGCATTTAGATATTAATATCTAAGGTTTGCATTTATTGACATCTTTAAATCCCTAGATAAGCAATTGGTGTAGCCTAGCATTAATTGCATGATAGAATATTGTCACATATTCACATAGGTTGCTTTATCTCTTTATTGATTGTTAAGCTTTATGACTAAGTGGATTAGTGCACAAGCTTGTGGTCTAGAATCGCTATTAAAGGCTGTTGGATAGAGTGAAAGGGTTAGTGACCAAGTAGGTGTGACTTGAGATCAACCTAGGTTGTAAACTTTCATTCAAATAATGGATTTGAGGACCGTATGTGGCTAGAAGGATAGCCCGTGAGTTTTGCCCAGTTGGAGGGTTTTTCACGTAAATCAATCCTTGTGTTTTTATTGTTTTCCGCATGTTTATCTTGGATTGGTTGATTGCTAATATGGGGTAGGACTATTAAAATTGATTAAGTCGAAAAGTTGGTAATAAATCAACTAAAACCTATTCACCCCCCTCTAGGTTAGTAGACACACGCTATTTACTATTTTCAATTGGTATCAGAGCGGGTTCCTAGATACACTTAGGTGATCCTTGCTCTTTGTGTGTCTTGCATTTTGTTTGTGTTTGTTGCATCATTAACATTCATCTCATTCATACCCAATCACTATGAGTGAGAACGGAAGTGGTAATGAGGGAGCCTCTAGCACAAGACCCCCTTTGCTCACCGGAGTAAACTATGCCTCTTGGAAAGGCAAGATGGAGTCTTACATTTTCCAAATAAATGACCGAGCATGGATGGCAATTGAAGATGGCTACACTCCTCCGAAAAAGACTCTGGCAGATGAAAGTGTAGTTCCCAAGCCAAAGTCGGAATGGTCAACTCAAGAGTTTGAAACATCCAAGTGGAACAACAAGGCTATGCATGCCATTCTTTGTGCAATGGATGACAATCAATACAAATTGATCCAAACAACAAGAATTGCAAAAGAGGCATGAGAAATACTAGAGACGGCCCATAACGGAATCGAGGTGGTTAAGGACTCCAGGCTTCAAGTCCTCCAAACACAATTCGAGCAAATTAGAATGGAGGAGGATGAGTGCTTCAACGACTTTCAAGTGAAGTTGATGGACATAGTCAATCAAAGCCATCAACTTGGTGACCCCTATTAGGATAGGAGAATCAAGCAAAAAATTATGAGGTCGCTTCCAGCAAGATTTGAGTCAAAAGTGACGGCTCTTGAGGAGAACAATGATTACAAGAACATGAAGCCAAGTGAAGTTATTAGAAGACTTCTAGCATATGAGTCTAGGTGGACTCCTACACCTACACCTCCAAAGAAGAAAAAGAGTATTGCTCTGAAAACTTCCAAAGTAGAGAAAGAGGAAGATGACTCAGATAAGGAGATGGCCCTTATGGTGAAAAGATTTAAGAAGTTTATCAATTTTGAGAAGAAGGGATTTGGATTCAAAGGAAAGGAAATGAAGAAGAAGACTCCCTTCAAGAAGTTTGAGTCAAGTGAAGACAAGCCCACAAGAAGAGGGATTCAATGCTTTGAATGTGGAGGTTTCAGACACATCTCCACGGATTGTGGCAATTTAAAGAACAAGAAGAAAGGAAAGGCTATGGCCGCCACATGGAGTGATAGTGATGACTTGGAAGAAGAAGGAGAATCCTCGGATGATGAGGATCATGTGGTAAACTTTATTGCCTTCGCATCTTCTCTCAAGAGCAAGGAAGCAATAGATGATGAAGAGGAAGAGAAACGAAGTGAAAATGACTCTAGTGATGGTGACTCTTCATCCCATTCAACGAATATGGATGTAGGAGGAATGGATCTCGAAGGGTTCATTGAGCATTTTCAAAGCTCAAGATTGAAGATGCGAAAGAGATTCAAAGGCTAAAATGTGAGAATCTCAAGCTATCTACCGAAGTCACTCACCTAAATAGAGAAGTAAAGATAGCAAAAAGAAATGAGGAATTGATGGAAAAGGAGCTTGAAGAAGCAAGAGAGATCATTGCTAAGATGACTTCAAGTACGAATAAACTCGACCACATGTTGGGAGTTGGCAAAAGGCCAAGTGATAAGAAGGGTCTTGGCTATGAAAATGACAAGGAGACCTCATCCTCAAGCAAGACTGTGTTTGTCAAAAGCTCGGACATCAAAGAGCCTCCACCCTCACAACATCCTAAGAAAAATATTGAACTAGGAGAGTGCTCTAAGGATTCTCAAGTCAAGGTAGCACAAGGGAAACAAGCTCAAGCTCAATCAACAAGGGTTCATCAAGCAAGTTTCCCTCAACCTAAATACCATCAAGCCAGGAAGCAATTCATGCAAGGTCAACCAAGGAAGCAATCCATTCCAACTCAACAACAAAGAAGGAGAGAACCAATCCAACACCAAAGGCAAGCTCAAATGCGTGGGAAAGCTCCTTTGTATTCACAAGGGCATGGAATGTCTTCTTATTTTATTCCCACTTGTCATTTTTATGGTGTTGATGGTCACATTAGACCAAATTGCTTCAAATACATTGAAATGTGTAGAATCAAGAGCATGATTGAAAGAAATAGAGTTAGAGCCAAAATGCATGATCCTAGGAAATCTAGAGCCAATTTGCATGATCCTAGAAAATCTAGAGCCAATGTGACTAATACCACTAGGAATGAGAACATTTCACCTAGGTGGATTAGAAGAGATGACTATTTTTGCTATGTGGCTCAAATTGCCTTGAAGGCGAATGCCTCTAACACTTGGTATTTGGATAGTGGGTGTTCTAGGCATATGACGGGGAATAAGAGTTTCTTTAAATCCCTTGTCTTGGAGGATGGAGGATTTGTCACCTTTGGTGATGGATCTAGAAAGAAAGTCATAGGGAAATGAACCATTTCCATTCCCGATTTACCCTCCTTGTCCAATGCTTTACTTGTTGATGGCTTGCAAGCCAATCTTATAAGCATTTCTCATCTTAATGATGATGGACTCTCTGTCTTGTTTAACAAAAATGATTGCTCTATTTTAATGCCAAATGGACAAACCTTTCTAAAAGGAAAGAGATCTAGTGACAATTGCTATTGTCTTGAAGCTAGTGCTATCTCTTGCAATATGTCCAAGTGTGAGGAAGTTGAGTTGTGGCATCAAAGACTTGGCCACATGAACTATCGAGATTTGAGGATCTTAGATAAGTTCAAGGTTGTACGTGGCCTCCCTAAGCTTGGGAAGAAAGTCGATGGCGTTTGTAGACCTTGTCAACAAGGGAAACAAACCAAAAGTATGCACAAGAAAGGCAAGTATCTCGCCACCAAGGAGCCATTAGAGCTTCTACATATGGACCTTATGGTCCCATGCAAACCGAGAGTCTCGGTGGTAAGAGATACATTTTTGTTTGTGTTGATGATTTCTCTAGATTTACATGGACATATTTTCTTAGAGAAAAATCTGAAACATTTGAAAATTTTAAAATGCTTTGCATTAAAATTCAAAATGAAAAGAACTCACACATTAAAAGAATTAAAAGGATTAGGAGTGACCATGGAAGGGAATTTGAAAATGCTTGTTTTGAAAGCTATTGCAATAGCTTAAGCATTTTCCATGAGTTTTCGGCTCCTAGAACTCCTCAACAAAATGGGGTTGTTAAGAGGAAGAATAGGGTCTTTCAAGAGATGGCCCGTGTGATGTTGCTTAGCAACAATGTCCCTAGGAACCTTTGGGCCGATGCCGTCAATACGGCTTGCTACATAGGAAATAGAGTCTTCCTAAGGCCCGGTACTAGGCAAAACTCCTATGAATTATGGAAGGGTAGGAAGCCAAATGTTAGCTACTTCCACTCATTTGGGAGAAAATGCTTCATTCTAAATGACCGAGATCAACTTGGCAAGTTTGATGCCAAGAGTGATGAGGGGATTTTCATTGGCTATGCCCTTAATAGTAAGGCCTATAGAGTTTTCAATTTAAAAACTCGGAGTGTCATGGAATCATCTAATGTCGTCATAGATTATTGTAGGCCTAAGATTAGAGACCATGATGAGGAGGTCATTGTGCTTGATGATTCTTCCTTGGAGAAGAATGGTGAGACTTCAATTGATGTGAAGTCAAGTCTTGATGAAGAGGTCATTCAACCTCTTGATAGAGATCTATCATTGGACTCTAAAGAACCTGCTCCATGGGTTAGACATCTCCACAACAAGAATGACATTCTTGGAGATATGAATGAGGGTGTTAGGACTAGGCGTCAAATAGCTAATCAAATTAGCTATACTTGTTACACGTCTCAAATTGAACCCAAAAGGTTGATGAAGCCTTGAATGATGAGTTTTGGGTTCTTGCCATGCAAGAAGAGCTAAACCAATTTGAAAGAAATGAGGTTTGGACTCTAGTTCCTAGACCCAAGGATACTAATGTCATAGACACCAAATGGGTGTATAGGAACAAGTCGGATGAAAATGGTAACATTGTGCGCAACAAGGCTAGACTTGTGGCACAAGGATACTTTCAAATTGAGGGTATTGACTTTAAGGAGACTTTTGCTCCGGTTGCCCGTCTTGAGTCCATAAGGCTTCTTTTATCCATATCATGTGTGCACAAGTTCAAATTGCATCAAATGGATGTTAAAAGTGCCTTCCTCAATGGTTTCTTGCATGAGGAAGTGTTTGTTGAGCAACCCAAGGGGTTTGTGGATCCACACCACCCCAACCATGTCTATCGCCTCAAGATGGCTTTATATGGGTTGAAACAAGCACCGAGGGCTTGGTATGAGCGCCTCACTCTCTATCTTGTTGACAATGGCTACTCAAGAGGTAGTGTTGACAAGACTTTGTTCATCAAGGGCAACAAAGATGAGCTTTTCATAGCTCAAATATATGTTGATGATATTGTTTTCGGCTCCACCAACAAATCCAAAGTCCAACAATTTGTTGATGTCATGTCTCATGAGTTTAAGATGAGTCTTGTTGGGGAGCTCAATTACTTCCTAGGTTTGCAAATCAAGCAATTGCATGATGGGATTTTCATCTCCCAAGCTAAGTATGCTAAGAACCTAGTGAAGAAGTTTGGCCTTGAGAATGCTAAACATTGTGACACACCCATGAGTACCACCTTGAAAATAAGCAAGGATGCTAGTGGCAAGAGTGTGGAACAAAGTCTTTATCGTGGCATGATTGGTAGCTTGTTTTACTTGACCGCAAGTAGGCCCGATATAGCCTTTAGTGTGGGTGTGTGTGCTAGGTACCAAGCGGATCCTAAGGAATCCCATCTCTCCTCCGTGAAGAGAATCATTCGATATGTGAATGGACATCCAACTATGGGATATGGTACTCTTTTGACACTAATGCTAGCTTAGTTGGCTTTAGTGATGCAGATTGGACAGGAAACTGTGATGATAGGAAGAGTACATCGGGCGGTTGCTTCTTCCTAGGCAACAACTTGGTCTCATGGTTTTGCAAGAAGCAAAATTCCATCTTTTTATCCACAGCTGAAGTGGAATACATAGCCGCCGGGAGTGCTTGCACATAACTCCTTTGGATGAAGCAAATGCTTGTGGATTATGGCTTTGATCAAGGTATTCTAACCATTTATTATGATAACATAAGTGCAATTAACATTTCAAAGAATCCGGTTCAGCACTCTAGGACAAAGCATATAGACATTAGGCATCATTTCATTAGAGAACTAGTTGAAAACAAATGCATCGCACTTGAGCATGTGGGCACTAATGATCAACTAGCGGATTTATTTACAAAGCCCTTAGACTCAACTAGGTTCAAGTAACTTAGTAGGTCTATTGGGATTTGTCATATGCCTTGATGTGTTTTGGTAATTGACCCCTTATGAGAGCTCAAGCAAAGAGAGCAACCTTGCATGTTGGAATAAGCAAAAACTTGATGAACTTTATGCTTCTTTATTAATTGCTTGAGTATTTTTGGTTGTGCTTATATATATTCTTATATGGCCTTTTATTTAATAAGTGTGCCTTGCTTGGTTTGTAATCCATGTCACCTCTATGTTGAAACATGCATTTTTGGATTAGGAGAATTGATTGGGAAGTACATTTGAATAACCTAAAATTTATCTCCATGACATGTGACTTGATTTTGACATGCTAAAATATTATGCATGAATTGTGTGTGCAAATGTGTGTGGAAGCACCTTGACGAAACTAAACTCAATAAGGACCTTGTGTCCATGCTATAAATAAGCATGTCTCATCCAATTTAGCTTTGGGTCTTTTCTTAATGGTTGAACAAGACAACAATCAATAAGGATTCTATGTCCATTCTATTAATAAGGATTTTATATCCATGTCTTGATTAACCATTAAGGATTGACATGGTTGCTTGTGTGTGCTCAAACTTTTAAAAGCTATATTTTGTTTAATTATTGCAAAAGGGTGCAAATTGGTTTGAATTCCTTTGGAAACCTTTTGATGTTCACTTTGCCAAGTACCATTTGCTTGAACTATGATGTTACATGTCTTACATTCAAAGCAACTAAGTCACACATTTTCTTCTTAAAAATAAAACCTCAATGATTCTCTCTCAATTAATTAAGTTGCATAAAGTTGTTGTATATGACTATGCACTTATCTTGCAAATAACTCTCTTTGCTAAAGTGACCCGTTTGGGGAAAGCTCTCTTGCATATCTCGTGACAAAAAGGGGGAGTAGTGTGGTTTTTTAAGGGGGTTGCATATTTGGAGAGATTGTCCCGTTGAGGGGGAGTAACCTATTTAGGGGGAGCATTTGCATTGCACTTCATTGCATGGTTTATTATGTTTGCTAATGAAAACGCTTGTCTTTTATGTTTTCACTTGATCACCTCACATACACTTGTCTTGGAAAGTGTAGTCTCATTGTTTTGTAGGGACGGCTATTCTACAAGAGCTTGAAGATTTGAAGACCTAGCATCTAGGTATCTATTTGTAATGTAGAATATCTTTTGTTGACCTTTAGTTTTTATTCTTTTTTGTGAGGATGATTTGTGAGTGGTGGTTTTGTCACGAAATAGCCAAAGGGGGAGATTGTAAGTTCCTCATATTTTGATTGGTTTATTGCGTTGACAAACCATATTGGGGATTAATTTTGTAAGGGTAAATTAGGCCTCATTGGGTGTGATCAAGCTTCAAGGGCGTCATCTTTCTCAAGAGCACTTCAAAGGTATCTCACTTGTATAACTCTCTTTGAAGAGATCTAGTTGCACACACTCACTTGCATGCATTATGTTCTTATTTTCATGTAATTGAATGATGCATTGTATGCCACTTATCACACTCCACACTTGCACTTTTTGCACATCTCTTACTGTGTTGAGTTTGCCCCGAAAAGATAATTTCTTCTCTTAGCGCGGCCTAGACCGCTTGGCAAGACATGCCTGCACCGCGGCATACAGAGCAGTATACCTCAGTAGGGTCATGCTTCATGTGCACTTGCACGCATGGCGGTCCAAGTCGCGATGTTGTCCAGTAGGCCATTGTTGCACATACCGCGGCCTGTGCACCTGCATGCACAGCGCCCTACACTGCATTGCTGTCCAGACGGTGCACTGTTGTGTGTACCGCTGTGTGGACACTTGCCGGCGATGTGGTCCATCAAGCGGTATTGAAGGGATTTTGTGCCCTAAGTTCAAAACGACGCAGTTTTGACTAGGGCTCACATATATATATTCTCTCTTCTTCCTTGCTCGTTTTTGTGAGTTCAAGAAGCCATTTTTGAGAGGCCAAGCTTCCTTTAGAGAGAGAAACTCCCAAGAACTCATCTTTACTCAACCAAACACAAATCCATGTGCATCTAACATCTTACAAGCATCATCTCATCATGGATTCTTCTTGCTTTCATTGACTAGGTAACTTGAACATGCCCTAAATCTCTTTGTATTTATTTATGTTCTTGTTTGCCTAGGGTTAGCTCCTTTATGTGAATTTATTGCATATCTTTATGTTTAATGGCATTTATAACATGTTTGAGTTGTTGTTTGTTGGTTGAGTGCTTTGTTCATTGATAGCTAGCATTTAGGACTATTTTACCCTTCTCGCTAAATCTTCATGCATTTGCATTTAGATATTAATATCTAGGATTTGCATTTATTGACATCTTTAAATCCCTAGATAAGCACTTGGTGTAGCCTAGCATTAATTACATGATAGAATATTGTCACATATTCACATAGGTTGCTTTATATCTTCATTGATTGTTAAGCTTTGTGACTAAGTGGATTAGTGCACAAGCTTGTGGTCTAGAATAACTATTAAAGGCCCGTTGGGTAGAGTGAAAGGGTTAGTGACCAAGTAGGTGTGACTTGAGGTCAACCTAGGTTGTAAACTTTCATTCAAATAGTGGATTTGAGGACCGTATGTGGCTAGAAGGATAGCCTGTGAGTTTTGCCCAGTTTGAGGGTTTCTCACGTAAATCAATCCTTGTGTTTTTATTGTTTTCCGCATGTTTATATTGGATTGGTTGATTGCTAATGTGGGGTAGGACTATTAAAAATGATTAAGTCGAAAAATTGGTAATAAATAAACTAAAACCTATTCACCCCCCCTCTAGGTTAGTAGACACACGCTATTTACTATTTTCAGTCCTAGCCTATCACGGATAGAAGGTTGGGGCCCAGTCCTATCGCGAGCTGGCTCTAGAGGAGGAGGTCCCAGGCGGTCGAAAGCAGGCTATCTCTGATCATTTGGGTTTGTTCATTGGACTGTGATGCCTTCGGCGAGCAGGCGGAGGGGAACAGTTTCCACGAAGGCTGCCGCTTGTTGGACGAGTGCGGCCTGGCTTATCATAGTGTGGCCAGAAGCCCACACATTGGTCGTCTGGACCGGAGCTTGACTGCGATGTCCAGACTTTTTCCCCCTCCGTGGGGCCTTTCGTGTTGGTATCGGTGAAGTTTGTTTCGAAGCTCCGTGCTGTCCTTGGGATGAGCGGAGCCTCATGGTTTCTGTAAAACAATGAAAATACACACGGTTGATTAGATTAACAAGGTGTTGGTGTTCCTACATGCGGCACCATAAAGTGTTAACGGAAATTTTACTCAGTGTGAGAAATCTCAATTAACACCCTCAAAACCACTATCACAGAGGTGGTGGTCAAGGTAGAATGTATTCTAGTCAGTGCTAGTTAAAAATGACAAAAAATACTATTATCAGTACCATCAAAAGAGAATGAACAAAAGAGAACGAAAATGTTTTCTTTATTCTTATCAATGGTGTATCGTTTACAAATATCTCTCAATCGCTCTCAATCTCTCTAGGATGTAGTAGGATTGTTGTCGTATGCTTGTCGAAAATAAGTCCCCTTTTCTCCTTCTCTTTCTCTCCATTTATACGTAGTTTTGTAGGTTAAATCAACTGATTCTCCCCTTGATTTTCTCAATCTCTCCCCTCCTTATCGGGCGGGATTCCTCGTTTAAATGTCATTGACTTTGAGTTAATAGCTGAGTGGAGAATATCTTGGGGGAGGTCAGTTTGTTTCCTCTTTGGACTATAATATTTGTTCTGCACGTACGTAATGTTTCCAGATATGATCCAGTGTATCTTTGTATCTTCTTAGCATGATCCTTCATAGAGGTCGTTGAATATGGTATGTATGGCGTGGTAGATTAGATAGCGAGGTAGATTAGTGTCTTGGTTCCGATATTCAGGTGCTTAATCTAGCCAGGAGCTCGATCTGACCTCCCTTGATTTCTCGGAGCTTGATGCGACCGAAAGTAGTGACACGCACTATCTAGCGAGGAAGCCGTGAGGTAAACGTAGTTTACGTAGTTTACCAAATGCAAGCGAGTGACATGAGCGACACGTAGTGACACGAACGACACGAGTGGTTTCCCCAGGGTAGCGAATGCAGGGCTAGTTTCGTAACATCTAACTCCCCCGGTTAGAAGAAACCTCTCGATTGGCTGATCTGGAACCATGTGCTTCTTTTAATTGTCTCTCCACCTTGATTGCTAGCTTGAAAACAGAATATTAAGTCCAATAGGGCTGAACCACATCACTTATTTCTGGACGTAGCCCACCAATGTAACGAGCAAAAATCTGTTCTTCTGGCTCCATGATATCACACATAACCCCTACAGATACTCCTCTATGACAGCGGGGTTTAGGCGAGCTTCTAGAGAGGTTGCGAGGTAATCTCGACCTCGGGGGAGCTTCCTGATTTCAGGTTTGGTGATGCGGGCTCGATCTGATCGCGTCGGGCTCTACTCCGGGTGTTTCTGGAGCTCGCCATTATTTCTGTGGGGTGGTACAATAGCTCGACTTTGGGAAGCGTGGTCTCCTGGTGGATGACCTCTGGCCTGGAGTCAGACTAGGAGGGTGAAAAATTTCCCTTTGGTCCCTAGCCAAATTTTGCTATTAACAATAATAAACTAATCTAAACTCAAACATCCAAATCCCATCTCCATCATTGTTATCTTCCAATCATCTTCTCCAACACCTAAACACTAACCTAAACTCAAACTCCAAACCCTAGTCAACAGTGCCATTCCAAACCTACTGAAATCAACCCAAACCACAACCCCTACTTCTCACCGCCGATCTCCTCATTCTCACCACTCTCGATCTCCTATTCATCGCTGATCCCCTTCTCTTTCTCTTACCATCTCTCTTCTTCCTCTTATTTCCTTTGACAAAGGGGTGGCCGCCGCCGCGAGGTGATGAGATAGGCGTTTCGCAGCGACCATTATGGACTGTGTTTTAGTTTTTTGGAAAGATAGAGAAGATGTGTTTGGTTTTGGGGTGGTGGTGGTTGGAGGTGAGGCAACATTGAGTGTGGTTGTGGTAGATGAGTTTGGTTGGATTTGAGGGTTATGGTTTTGTGATTGCGATAGATGGTAATGGGCTTTGGTTTAGAAGATGTTAGTTTCATGTGTTGATTTGGAAAAAAAATTCAATTGATTTTCAATTTCTTATATTTTTTTTATCCATTGATTTTCAACTCTAATTTGGATTCTGGTGTTAGTTGTTGTTTTTTTTTAAAAAAATTCTGGTGTTGCTTTTTTTTTTAAACTTGGATTCTGATGTTAAGAAAATAAAAACCTTTTTTAAAAACAATAATAAATAAAAACCGGGGTAAAATCTGTAAAACAAACCCTAAAATATATAATAGTTAATTTGTTAACTCTTGGTTAACTTTTAAACACATGGCAGCATGTGAAGAGGAAGGCAACGTAAACCCCTAGTTAGGGGAGGTGAGCAAAAATGAACTTAGTATTATAAATTTAAGAAGGAAATCTAAATTTACAGATTGGATATTTCATTTTGCTTGCACTTTGATGCAAATTTATTTTACTGAAAGTATATACACTTTAAATGTAAGGAAATTTAAATCAATAATATTTTTAATTTGAGTTTACATTTTGCTTGCATTTTAATGCAGGTAATAACATGAGGTAATAAAGATAATAATGTCATTTTTGTTTCATTTTTTTAATGAGATAATAATGTCATATTTTCCTATATACCTTTTTTTTTTCAATTTAACTATTACAAATTTAAAAAATTGAGAAAGGAAAATAAGACTCAAACCCACACAATTTTCTTTTATTCAATTACATATAATGATATAATTAGTAGTATATCCTTTTTTTTTGAAATATTACCATAATTCGGGTTTAGGGAAAGGGTGAGACACGAACCATTCAGCCTGAAAAACAGTGACGCCACCTATTAGAGGTTAGTAAATAAGATTTTTCCCGATAGATTGGAAGAAACATGGAAGTCTACGTAGAGGACATGTTAACCAAAAGTGTCACAGCAGAAGGGAATGTGTTGGAATTAAGAGAAACCTTTAATGTGCTAAAGAAGTACAAGATGAAACTCAACTCGAACAAGTGTGTGTTCGGAGTACCCCGGGGAAGGTTCCTTGGTTTACAAGTTCAGCAGCGAGGAATTGAGGTGAATCCTGAAAAAATTCCGGCTCTGACCGATATGGCCTCACCTAGGACACTGAAAGAAGTAGAAAAATTGACTGGATGTCTCGCTTCTCGTAACCAGTTCATAGCCAAATCAACAGATAAGTGCTCAATGTTCTTTAAAGCACTGAAAAAAATGGAAGGGGCTTGAATGGAATGAAGAATGTGAAGAAGCCTTCCATAAGTTGAAGGAATACTTAGGTCTAGCACATATTCTCTCTAAACTAGTGGTCGGAGAGACACTATACATGTACCTATCTCTCACGGAAGTGTGAAAATGGAATTCAGAATCCGGTGTATTACACCAGTAAAGCCTTGTTGCCAGCTGAGACAAGATATCCATATACTGGAAAAATGGCTCTCGCACCGGCCGTCTCAGTAAGGAAACTAAGGCCATATTTCCAAGCACACAGAGTAAAAGTTTACACCTATTGCTCGCTCAAACAGATCTTACAGAAACAAAAAGTGTCCGACAGATTGACCATGTGGGCAATAGAGCTGAGTGAGTTCGATATCAGATACATCCCCATGGCATCGCTCAAAGGACATGCAGTAGCATATTTTGTAGCAGAGTTCACTGAACCAGACATGGAAGTGGCAAGGACGATAGATGAAAGGCAGAAGAATATTTTCCAGTGGAAACTGCATGTCGATGGCTCGTCAGACACCCACGGCAGTGGAAGGGTATGGTGATAACTACTCCAGAAGGAGATGCTGTGGAATGTGCCATGAGATTTGACTTCAAAGCAACTAGCAATCAAGCCGAATATGAGGCCCTACAAGCCAGCTTAAGAGTATGTATGGCGTTGGGAGCAGATGAGGTTGAGATTTTTAGCGACTCACAGGTCTTGGTCAACCAAGTCTTGGATGAGTATCAAGCGAAAAATGAGTGCATGATAGCCTATCTAGACACAACAAAGATGTTGCATAGACGATTCAAGGACTACAAGTTCACTCAAATTCTACG
Organism: Dipteronia sinensis; assembly: GCA_033220585.1. NCBI lineage: Eukaryota > Viridiplantae > Streptophyta > Magnoliopsida > Sapindales > Sapindaceae > Dipteronia > Dipteronia sinensis. The sequence continues at coordinate 22,841,115 of CM065640.1, read as the reverse complement.
AGAAGAGAACAAAAAAGCGGATGCTTTGTCCAAGTTGGCATCTACAACCACTTGCATCAAATCTAAGACCATTCTAATAGCTCATTTGGCCTGACTAAGTATAACTGAACCAGAAGAAGTGGTAGTAGCAGAGATCCGAGAGGAGTCGAGTAGTTGGATGACACCTGATTGAGCCGAAAATGTCATACATTTTGGCCATCATATCCTTTCTCTTTGTTTTGTTCCTGAGCATTTCTATGAGTATTTATGGCTCTTTTGGTCGTTATTGCAGGCATTAGGTAAAAAGGCATGACAAGGGGCAAAAAAGACTAATTGGTGCACAAAAGAGATGAAGAAGGCAATAGTGCACGGGTAGCACACCCGTGCACTACCCGTGCAATCACCCGTGCACCGGAAGATGGAATTTTGGAAGATCTCAGTGCACAGGTAACTGCACGGGTAACACCCGTGTAACCACCCGTGCAATCCACCAGACTAAGGAGCAAAGCCTCGGGCAAAGATCAACTGCACGGGTTATCTACCTGTGCACTAACCTGTGCACATTGTACAAGTCAGGAAGGAAATGAAGATTGCACGGGTAACTGCACGGGTACCTCACACCTGCTATACCAGTGCTATATGGGATTCTCAGCTCGCCACATCAGCATTTTGGCCTAATTTTTGAAGGAAGTATAAATAGTTTCATATCTGATTTTTCAAGAAGGGAGACCCACGACCATACACCCATTCCATTCATTCTTTCTCTCTCTAAATCTCAAAAACATTTCTCTCTCAATCTTTCACCAAAAACCCATCATCATTTTCATAGATTGCTACTCACAAGGACATTGGAGGAGGATTTGTGCTTGAAGAAAGAAGGTTCTACATGGGTCTTTTCTATTTTCCTCATTTTTATTCTTGTATCTTATTTGTTATGAGTAGCTAAATCCCATTAAGGGATTAACGTGATTCACTTGTAAATAATGGTGGTTTGGTTTTCGGTTTCGAATCGCCAGTTAGGCAATTCGGTTTCGATTTCGGTTTTGGGCAGTTTGGGTTTGGGTTTGGGTTTTTATTTTTTATTTTCAATTTTGTGTCCACGTGGCACTTTTCTATTGGTTGGAATTTTTTTAAAATATTAACCGCCCAAAACAGCCCCAAACCGCCGGTTTTGGGAGGTTTCGATTTCGATTTTAGTTTTTTTTTTCAATTTTGTATCCACGTGGCACTTTTCTATTGGTTGGAATTTTAAAAAAAATATAAACCGCCCAAAACCGCTCTAAACCGCAGGTTTTGGGCGGTTTTGGGACACCTCTAACCATAACCGAACCGACTCGAAACCGGGTTCCAACCGATTTAGTAACCGACGGTTTTGGTTACGGTTTCGGTTTCGATTTTGGGTGGTCGGTTTCGGTTTGGTACCCACGGTTTAACCGAACCGTGGGCACCTCTACTTGTAAATATGGGTATTTTTAATGAACTCAATTTCTTTTATTGAAATCTATCTAAGTTGTTCTATTCAATGTTTTATTTGATTTCGAAAACAATTTGTGTTTGATTGTACATGACTCTCTTCATCAGTTGTTTGAGAAATTATATGTGTAGAGAATTGAGTATACATGATGCTTAGTTCTCTAAGCTCAATTGAATAGGAAGATCAAACAAGGGTATATGACCCAAGTGAGATTCAGACTTATTAATCTCACCGAATTCTAATCTTTCATGGGTAATCAAGACTATATATCCTAGGATTGTTTACATGTGATAGATTAAGCATCAACACTATACATGATAAGTTGGTGATTTTAACAAAGAGATTTGTCCCTGATGTGATAGATGTTCTCTCATTGTATAACCAATTGTGGGTGGCCAATGCTATACATAATGGTTTGGGCACTCACAAGTGGTAAATAACCACTCCTATACATCCTAGGGGGGTTACATTAGTTTATGACCTTTAATGTGAGTTCATTCTTTACCCGTTGTTTGCTAGTTGAATTCATCAATTCCTTAATCAACATACCATATATCCATACCTTTTTAGAATAGTACATTTTATTTAGCTTTAGCTTAGCTTGCATATTAGTTTTATTTCCCTTGAAAACAAAATCAATTTACTTTTCTTGCATTTTTACTTAAGCATTAGTTTAATCATAACTATCGCTCAATCTCTGTGGAACGATACCCATACTTTCCATATACTTGTTTTATACTTTTTTGAGTGCATCTTGGGATTTTATAAATTTGTTTGAATATCGCTTACCACATCAAAATGCACGTTCAAATTGGCGCCGCTGTCGGGGATCGGCATACATATTTGTGATTAGGTTCTCTTTAGTAAAGAATTTTGCAGTTTTGTTTCTTTTACTTAATTTGTGTTTTGCTTCCATTTCAGTTTTGCAATATTGATCATATTTTAGTTGTGTTAGTTTCTTGTGATTACGTTGTGTAGTGTTGTGCATCTTGTTGCAAGGTACATGGATTACTATCTAGGGCCAAGTTTTGGATCATTTGAAGACCGAGGTTATCAAGATTTAGAGCATTGTCAAGGGGTTCAACTAGAATGCTATGAGGTTGAAGCTCTAACTCTAGAAGAAGAATGAGGGGTTTTATGAGAAATAGTTTTCAGATAAATAAGGATATAATGTCGTCACAACAGAGGACTTTACAAGCCTTGCAAGCATCACAACAAACATATGAAGAGCGCTACGAAATTGGTGAATTCGATGATGGGGTATCGGATGAGGACCTTAGAAGTTTCATGCAATCAACTAAGCAAAGGACACATGATTTCATAGCCTTACAACAATCAACAAGAGGAATGTTGAAGGAATACATGCAAGTGAATGATAGAAGATCAAGTGAGATTGATGCTGCCATACACAGACTCGAGGGACAGATCGGACAGCTAGCTGATATGTTACCAGAAAAGGAGAGAGGAAGATTTCTAAGCCAACCAGAGCAAGCAAAGGCAGTCTTTAGAAGTGGACGTATATAGGGGGTTGTGAAAATACACTCTTAACGTGTGTCTAACAACCTAGAGGGGGGGTGAATGGGTTGTTAATCGATTATTACCAACTTTTTCGATTAGTCAAATTTAATCACAATTAACCCAAATAAAACAAATATACAAAATCAAGTAAAAGTGCGGAAATATAAAGACACTTGATTTTGACGTGGAAACCCTTCGACAAGGGAAAAACCACGGGCTATCCTTCTAGCCTCAGACGATCACAGAAATCCACTATATGAGTAAAAAGTTACACCCTCAAGTGATACTCGGACTCTCACTCTCGACAACCTCAGGCTTTGGACACTATCACTCGCCACTCTTGGTTCAATCCTAGTGATATCCCCTGATACACTACTCTTGGCGTGAGCACCTCCTACTCTACCCGCAGGCCTTTTATAGTGGCACTTGACCGATGCTTGCCAACCACAACTTGATTGTAAGACTTCAATGCTTGTGCAACTTCACCCCGAAGCCACAAGACTTTGACTCAAGAAGAGTATAAAAGTCTACGAGTGTATATGACAATATACTCAATGCAATAATGTGCAAGACTAAACACAAAATGCTTAACTAGATGTTATAATGCAATTAAACACTCTAGTTATCAAACAATGCCTACATGTACACACACGAGGTCTCAATTAGTTGTAGAGAAATTCTAACAACCTAATTGTCAAATATATTCACATAAACATTCATGAACTTGACTAGATACACAAAGCCAACCTAATCATCAATTAAGCATACATGAATATTTATGGATTAGCTATTTAGGCATATATGACCTAATGATGCAAGCTATCACAAACAAAACAAATCAAATATTCATGAACATTAACTAGTTGATTAAAACACAATTTCTCAACCTAGTTATCAATAAATCACACATGAATATTTATAACCTAGCTTTTAAGCAAAAATGACCTAATCAATTTAGCTATCAAAATACAAACCCAATCATGTTATCAAGACTCATAAATATGCAATAAATAGAGTCTAGGTATTTAATCATGCAATAAATACCTAATCTAGTGTAAGAAGAACAATAAATGATATTCAAGGAAGTTCTTGCTTACCTAGTCATGAAACAATGAAGACCCATGTATGATTGATGCTTTGGATGCATGGGTTTTGGTTTTGGATAGTTAATAAAGCTTAAAGGAAGCTTTCTCTCTCTAGACTCTCTTTATCTCTCTCTAGGGTTTCTGCAATTTTCAGAGAGCTGGGGAAGAAGAAGAGATAAAGATGTATTTATAGTGGGAAAAACGAGCTGACGTGAAAAGACCAAAATGCCCTATTTTTTGGTGTCAGACGACATGAGAGGCGACATGCCCAAGTCGCCTTTTGTTCTGGAAAGAAACAAGGCAGCCCGAGGCCACATCCAAGGCGACAAGCACAAGTCGCCTAGAATGTCGCCTAGTGTTCTGGAGAGAAACATTGAAGCCCAAGGCGACATTTAAGGTGACATGCACAAGTCACCTAGCCTGTCGCCTAATGTTCTGGAGACAAATATCAAGTCTAAGGCGACTAATGAGGCGACATGCACAAGTAGCCTTGCATGTCGCCTAACACACTGGACAGCACTCCAGCTCCAGAAACAAGCGACCCAAAACATGACCAAACGATATTGAAACCTTTCATATGATATACCGTTGGAAAGGTATGGAAGTCTACTTTCTACTCCAATTAACAAAACATGATTTGGATAAACGTAGAAAGAATTATGGTTAGAAGAGTGACCAAAGGTCAGAATTGGTCAATAACAAAAATCCCACTATCATGGTATAAAACAATGTAACCAAAAACTAATCCAAGAGAGGACAAATAGAACCTCTCTATGGTCACAAATCGCGCTAAGACTCAAGCACACCAACGTGCAAGCGCGAACACAACACAAGCACACCATCGTGCGAGTGAGGACGTTTCCGAACACACACAGAAAATGTAGAACAAAAACAACCACACGTAAGGACAAACAAAGACGTGCTCGTGTGAGTTGTATAACAGATGCACACATATAAACAATAAAGAACACAAATGCAAGATGAACAAAGCATGCATGAAGTGTGTGTGTGCACCTAAACTCTTCAAGAGACAAAGTCAAGTGAGTATACCTTTTGCTATTGAAGTCATGGATATGTTTGGAAGCTTGCCAACACGGACCTAAGCTACCCATTAAACAATCATCCCCAATGTGGTGTGGTTTATCATGAAATAAGCCAATCATAAAATCGAGGTCCTTACAGGATGGATGCGAGACGAATAATAAAGAAGAAAGGGAAAAGACACAAGAGGAAGACAAAGTTGAAAAGGAGACAGAAAATGAGGATCAGAATGAAGAAATGTCACCAGAACAGAGGAAACAACTTCACAAGCCACACAACTCTCATACTCCATCTATACCTTTTCCCGAAAGGTTGAAGAATTCCAAGACGGAAAAATCCTTCCAAGACATTTTTGACATCTTATCAAAGGTAAGTATCAATCTACCTTTGTTGGACGCGATTCAAAAGATGCCCGCTTATGGGAAATTCTTCAAAGAACTGAGCAAGGATAAAGACAGATTTAGGCCAAAGCAGCAAGAAAGGTTAAACATGAATGTGAGAGCGGTGATTCAGAAGACATTACCTCAAAAATTGAAGGACCCTGGAAGCTTCATCATCGATATCACCATTAGAGGGGTGAACCAAGAAAAGGCTATGTTGGACTTAGGCGCAAGCATAAACCTGATGCCGTTCTTAGTGTATAAGAAGTTGGGACTAAATGACCTAAAGTCTACCACCATGTCGTTAATCTTAGCAGATTCGTCGTCAAGAAACCCTAAGGGAATTGTGGGGGATGTGTTGATTCAAGTTAAAGAGTTAATCATTCCAGCATATTTTGTTGTCATTGGCATAGATGAAGGTCGGGATGAAAAAGATGTGAAACTACTTTTGGGGCTACCGTTTATGGCAACAGCCAAAGTAGTGATAGATATGCACAAGGGGAAACTTACTATGAAGGTATTAGATGAGACGGTGGAGTTTGACATATTTGAGACTATCTCTTATCCAGTGGGGTCTCATGACTGCTATATGTTGGATGCATTGGATGAGGAAGTTGAAAGGGCAGTGGAAGAAGAGTTTGGAAGGGTAGAAGTTAATGATGAAATGAGTCTTGGAGATAATGAGGTGAGTCCAGAACAAGAAGATGAGGATTTTATGGATAGTTTAAGAATGAGAGCTTGAGCAACATGGAAGACCTTCCCTAGTTCTCGAGTTAAAGCTACTTCCATCAAATCTAAAGTATTTGTTTCAGGATGAGGACAAGAAGAACCCAGTGATTATTGCGGCAAATTTGGATGACAGTCAGGAAAGAAAGCTGCTTGAAGTGTTGAAGAAGCATAAAAGTGCCATTGGTTGGACAATAGAAAACATAAAGGGAATCAGTCCTACTATCTGTATGCACAGAATCTCATTAGAGGAATGCTCTAAACCATCAAGGGAACCACAAAGAAGACTAAATCCTATTATGCAAGAGGTAGTGAAGAATGAAATCCTCAAGTTACTAGATGTAGGAATTATCTATTCCATCCCAGATAGTAAATGGGTGAGTCCAATTCATGTGGTACCTAAAAAGTCAGGAGTCATAGTAGTTAAGAATGAAAGGGACGAGTTGGTGGCCCAGAGACTTCAAATAGGTTGGCGGATGTGCATAGACTAAATTGAATGCCATGACCAAAAAGGATCATTTCCCTTTGCCTTTCATAGATCAAGTTTTGGAACGATTGGCGGGACACAACTTTTACTGTTTCCTAGATGGATATTCGGGTTACAATCAGATAGTGATAGCTCCGAAAGACCAAGAGAAGACAACATTTACATGCCCCTTTGGGACATATGCTTACAGAAGAATGCCATTTGGGCTTTGTAATGCTCCGGGGACTTTCCAAAGGTGCATGATTTCTATCTTTTCAGATATGATTGGGGAGATCATAGAAGTTTTTATGGATGATTTTTCTGTTTACGGAGATTCATTTAGTTTGTGTCTTCAGAATTTGGCTAACGTACTTGAGAGATGCTCAAAGAACAATTTGGTACTCAATTGGGAAAAGTGTCATTTCATGGTACGGCATGGAATAGTCATAGGGCATGTCATTTCTTGTAGAGGAATAGAAGTGGACAAGGCAAAAGTGGAAGTTATCAAGAGCTTACCGCCACCTCGGAGCATTAAAGATATCAGATCTTTTCTTAGACATGTTGGGTTTTACAGAAGGTTCATCAGGGATTTCTCCAAAATTTCAAGACCATTGTGTGTGCTTCTTCAGAAAGATAGAGAATTTGAGTTGAATCAGGAGTGCTTGGTGGCGTTTGAAACACTGAAGGAAGCATTGACCACGGCACCTGTGATAGCACTACCTAACTGGGAGCTACCTTTTGAATTGATGTGTGACGCTTCAGATTATGCTATAGGTGCAGTATTGGGACAGAGAGTTGACAAAGTCCCTCATGTGGTATAATATGCATCACGAACTTTGAATGATGCTCAGTTGAATTACTCTACAACAGAGAAGGAATTGCTTGCAGTAGTGTTCGCGCTTGAAAAATTCTGACAATATTTGGTGGGCACCAAGGTGGTGGTATATTCGGATCACGCAGCTCTCAGATATTTATTGCAAAAAAAGGATGCTAACCCTAGGTTGATCAGATGGGTTTTATTACTTCAGGAATTTGATTTAAAGATCAGAGATAAGAAGAGGTGTGAGAACGTGGTAGCAGACTATCTTAGTAGACTGGTTCATGAGTGTCCATCTGGAAAGGAGGAGATTCCATTGAGAGAAAATTTCCTAGATGAGCAGATGTGGGTAGTAGTACACAACAAAGAACCATGGTATGCAGATTTGGCTAATTATTTGACCCACGGAATTCTTCTGCCAGAGTTAGATTCATAGAAGAGGAAACGGTTCATAGCAAAAGCTAGGCAGTTTTTCTGGGATGAACTATATATGTTTAAACATGGTCCTGATCAGGTTATCTGAAGGTCTGTACCGGAATCAGAACAGGGATATATTCTTAGATTTTGCCATGAGTTACAGTGTGGAGGCCATTTTTGGGAAAGAAAAACTGCATTTAAAGTGCTTCAGTCAGGATTTTACTGGGAATCTTTGTTTAGAGATGCTCTTAATTTCTGTGCAATTTGTGATAAGTGCCAGCGCACCGGGAATATTGGAAAAAGGAATGAGATGCCTCAATCAGGAATCTTAGTGGTGGAAGTGTTTGACACATGGGGAATTGATTTCATGGGACCCTTTCCACCATTAGAAGGGAAGAACTATATTCTTGTAGGAGTGGATTATGTTTTGAAATGGGTTGAAGCAGTTGCTACAAAGACAAATAATAGCAAGGTGGTGGTGAAATTTGTGAAAGAAAACATTCTAGCCAGATTTGGAACTCCGAGAGTAATAATCAGTGATGGAGGGAGCCATTTTTACAACAAGATTTTTGGGAACCTAATGAAGAAATATGGAATCCGTCACAAGGTAGCCACTCCATACCATCCGAAGACATCTGGGCAAGAAGAAGTGAGTAACAGGCACATCAAGCAGATCTTGGAGAAAATAGTGAAGTCTACACGGAAGGACTGGGCAACAAGATTGAATGATGCTCTATGGGCATATAAGATAGCATACAAAACTCCAATTGGGATGAGTCCCTACAGGTTGGTTTTTGGAAAAGCATGCCATCTCCCTGTGGAGTTGGAATACCGCGCGTGGTGGGCTATCAACAAGCTAAATTTGGAATATGACAAAGCAGAAGAAGAGAGAAGCCTCTAGTTGAATGAGTTGGAGGAATTTAGACTGCAAGCCTACGAGAACGCAATGATCTACAAGGAAAATACCAAGATCATCCATGATAGGAATTTGATGAGGAAAGATTTCCACCCAGGAATGCTTGTACTACTATATCTCTCTCGATTGAGGATGTTCCCAGGAAAATTACAATCACGATGGTCTGGACCGTACCGAGTGGTTGATGTTCTACAAAATGGAGCAGTGGAGATCCTAAGTCTAAGAAATGATGGAAAATTTAAGGTGAACGGACAAAGATTGAAACCATACAGAGGCGTGGAAGGAAGTCTTGAGGGAGTTGGATCGTTGATTATGAATAATGATTAAAGCAACAGGCAACGTCTTGCTAAGACAATAACTAAGGCGCTCATGGGAGGCAACCCATTTGAACTTTACTATTTTTCGTTGCATCGTTTAATTTGCTTAGTTTGTTTAATTTCTAGGACAATTTAGTTTTGGATGATTGTGGATATTATTTTTGTTTGAGATATATTTTAGTTTGAGATATTTTCATGTGGTTGATTAATCTTTGTGGTTAGAAATTGTGTTTATTGATAGGTTCTTTATCTCTTGGATTCAACACACTGACCATTTGCGCGACTTGGAGGGACAAGCAAGCCAAGAGTGCTCATAAAAAGGGCGAGAGCCTACCCATTTGGTGACCGTAAGATAGCAATCACCTTGATTTAATCTTTTCATCTCAAACTCATGAATTTCATTTTCTTTATCTATGTGTATAGACAGTTTGGATATGTGATGATTGTGGATATACATATTGCATATTTTAGAGAAAGAATGTGTGGATAGTTGTGAATGGATGAAAATTTTGATCTCTAAATTTTGCATTTGTTGATTCATTCATTTTTGGGAATGGATGGGCCGAGTGTCCAACAATTAATTAAGGGTTAAAAAGAAAATAATTACAAGGGAAATAAATAAATTAATACAAAATTAAATACAAAATTATTTTACAAATATTACAATAAACATTCGGATTTAATAATAATAAAAAAAATCTAATCTAAACTCAAACATCTAAACCCCATCTCCATTATCGTTATCTTCCCATCATCTTCTCCAACACACAAACCCTAACCTAAACTCAAACTCCAAACCCTAGTCGCTAGTGCCATTCCAAACCCACAGAAATCAACCCAACCAACACCCCTACTTATCACCGCCGATCTCATCCTTCTCACTGCTCTGGATCTTCTCCTCAGCCCTGATCCATTTCTCTTTCTCTTACCATCTCTCTTCTTCCTCTTATTTCCTTTGACAGAAGGGTGGCCGCCGCTGCAAGGTGATGAGATGGGCGTTTCACGGCGGCCATTATGGGTTATGTTTGGTTTTGGGGTGGTGGTGGTTGGAGGTGAGGCAACATTGAGTGTGGTTGTCGTGGATGAGTTTGGTTGGATTTGAGGGTTATGGTTTTGTGATTGAGATAGATGGTAATGGGTTTGGGTTTAGAAGATGTTAGTTTCAGATGTTGATTTGGAAAAAAGTTTCAATTGATTTTCAATTTTTGATTTTTTTTCCATTGATTTTCAACTCTAGTTTGGATTCTGGTGTTAGTTGTTGTTGTTTTTTTTTAATTCTGGTGTTGTTTTTTTTTTTTAACTTGGATTATGATGTTAAGAAAATAAAAACTTTTTTTAAAAAATAATAAATAAAAACCGGGGTAAAATTAGTAAAACAAACCCTAAAATATATAATAGTTAATTTGTTAACTCTTGGTTAACTTTTAAACACATGCCCGCATGTGGAGAGGGAGGTAATGTAAACCCCTAGTTAGAGGAGGTGAACAAAAATGAACTCAATATTATAATTTAAGGAAGGTAATCAAAATTTACGTACTGGATATTGCATTTTGCTTGCACTTTGATGCAGATTTATATTACTGAAAGTACATACACTTTAAATGGAAGGAAATTTCAATCAACAGTATCTTTAATTTGAGTTTACATTTTAGTTTACATTTTGCTTGCACTTTGATGCAGGTAATAACATGAGGTAATAAAGTTAATCATGTCATTTTTGTTTCCATTTAAAAAAAACAGAGATATTAATGTCATATTTTCTTATATACTTTTTTTTTCATTTTAACTATTACAAATTTAAAATTGAGAAAGGAAAATAAGGCTCGAACCCATATAATTTTCTTTTATTCAATTACATATTGATAACCGAAAAATTGCTACGGGAGAATTTCCGGCTAGCACTTTTAAACTGCGACCTGGTACGTCACGGTTAGAGAGGTACCACCTGACACCGGTAAAATTCCTAATAAGAAGTAATAGAGATTGATCGAGATGACAATCACAATAGGACGTAATATGTGACAATTACTCTATATACACTCTAGGAAGATTTCCTTATCAATAATACACTATGATACATGATGTAGCGATACAATGGGGTGTCTAGGGAATTTGGGCAAGGTATTTTTGACACTGTAGGCGGTGGCAAATTCGTGCTAGTCAATAAGTAGAACTTGGTTTTTTAGGTTAAGATGTCTATCTTTTTCTTGTTGAAAGAAATGGATCGACCCCCTCTCTAAAAGAGAGCTTTGTAGTATTTATAGGCCTCGATTCTTGTTATCTATTCCAATAATTCGGTCAATCAATTAGTAATCAAAGGAACACTAATTTGGCGTTGATGGTGGCTACGTTATAGCAAGGGAATTGTCCCCAGAATTAGGTTGATTGATTCCATTTCGGTAGGATTGATGGGTTGACTATCTTCATTAATGGCTTCGCGGATGGCCGGAAAAAATGTCAACTTTCCCCTTTTCTATTTCTCTGCTGGAGGTGATATCCTTTTACAAATTCCCTTTCCCAGGTCATGATCTCTCTTCCCTTGTTGATGTCCTCTATGCGTGGTAGACGGGAGGTACTTGGTTGACCGGTCCATGACAGGTACCATGGTACTAAAGTATCGGGTACCATGGATCGCGGTACCGGTGCTCTTAGGTATTAGGGAACCAGTGTGCCATGACATCGGGGATCTCTGGACCTTGATATCAACGTTTCTTGATACCAGGAGACCAGGGTAACCCCGATCCTGGTCCTAGTTCACTCATGATCACTGTGAGTATGCTAATCCCGATTCTTTCATGTGGTGGCCTGATGCTCCCTGTAGCGTCCTTCTACTTCAAGCAGTTTTGGTAGGGAGAGAGAATCCTTCTTTGGACCCTTGCCTTTTTAGGCAGTTAACACAAATAATGATATAATTAATATTATATCATTTTTAAAAAAAATATTACAATAATTCGGGGTTTAGGAAAGGGATGAGACATGAACCCAGAGCCTCTAGATATGGGTATGAAGGGCCAGGGGCGGCTGGTGCCTTAGGCAACTTAGATGGTTTCCTAAGGCCCCAACTAAAATTTAGGCCAAAACAATTTTACAAAAAAAAAATTAAATAATAATTAAACACTCAGCCCAACATGCTAATTTATAGCTAATTCTTGGCAAAACCAAACAATTATCGTGTCGTGTCGTGTTGTGCCCTGATACTTGTTTATAATCCTAATATTCTCCTTCGGTACCTTCTCATGACTGTCCAAACCAACCACTCCCCTTAAACATGGAGCATAACCCAAAACACAAAATGCATAAATATAAGCAAGAACCTTGAAGAGTGCATTAACGTGCTTTTCTTACTCCAAACTAAGCCATCCATCCTCCATTCCCTCCCCGAAAAACTTCTTATTAAACACCATTTTTCTTATCACATTCCCACAATATTGCTGAGCGGCCTTTCTCATCCTCACCAACCCACCACTCTCCGAATTATTTTAGCATTGTTCGTCCACATAACAAAGTAGCAAAAATAGCACAACTTAGTTATAAATGTAAGCCTAGACAGAGAGTATGTGATATGTAATGTGTAATAGAGCCAACCATAGTATAGCAATGTAAAAATACCTTGGCATGATATTTAGCTATTTGACATCCTTTTCCCTTTCAATTCTTAACCTATATCACCAACGGCCCTATTACAACCTTAAGGAAGACCTAATTGATCTTTAGGGAATTTTGACTTGGGAAGAAAGGTGAATTTGGTGCTCTATCAAGGTTCTTAATGTTTGATTTCGTTCTTAAGGTCTATTTGCATGCATTCAAGTGTATTTTCAATACTTTATCATATGTGATGTATAATTTGATAAATTCTTGTGCATAAACTCAAATTGAATATGTTTGATAAGTGAGCCTAGGTTCTGAGTGAAATATGAGCGGTATCCTATGAGGTGTAGAGTCGAGGCAAATTACGTCAAAGATTTTCAAGTTTGTTGTTTCTGAAGCTGAGGCGCTTTGAGTTGTGGCTTTCATTTTTCTAAAGATACATTTTTTTGAGTGACATAGTTTCGGTCTCTACTCTGTGGTATTAGCATGCCTATGTTTCCAATTGGAACATACATCAATGCATTTCTTCTCTAGTTGGCTCTACAGAATTAAGTTTTTGGGTAGCATAGCTGTAAACCCTCACGAGATAACAATAGTCCGCTAAGGTCACCTAGGGGTTTAAAGGCTTCTGGTAAGTGCTAAGTGTCATCGTCTGTCCTATGAAAGTGGTTTTGTTTTTGTTTAGGTTTTTAGTTTAGTGTTTGTGTTTGTTTTTGTTCTGATTTTGCTAGAGGACGAGCAAAAGATAAATTGGGGTTATTTGTTAAGGCCATTTTGTACGTAATTTTGGCCCCCATTTCTGATTATTTTTTCTTTGGTTCTCAATTAAAATTGATGTTTTGATGTGTTTAATAAGTTTGTGAAGGGATTAAGGCTTAGAGTTGGAGTTTGAGCGAATCGCAAAAGTTTGGAGGCTAAAAGGGCAAGTGCAGAATGTCCAACTTGAGGAAGCCATAACTCTCCCCACAAATCAAAATAGGTTTCGAGCCAAATATATTCAGGAAGCTTTGGATGTCTAGTTTCCTGAAAACTTTAGGATTCACGATTCCGAGTTTTCTATAAGAACTTATGCCCATTTTAGTAACTAGTGCGTGTTGCTAAACAATCCATTCCAGTGACCAATGCTAGTTCAAATGCCACTTCCTCCATCTAGCATCAATCATTGTTCAGCTCATCCAAGTGATGGGAAACAACCCCTAATTTCATCCTCCTAATAAATACCTTCCATTTTTACACCCAAAACAACCAATGCCTAACAAAAAACACCAAAGACTCCATTTTTATACACTCTCTCATCATAAACACACATTTTCCACCACACATCACCTAGATCCACCATCTTCCATCCACATTTTGGAAGGGGGCTTGAAGAATAAGTTGGATAAAAGGACATATCAAGCAGCAAAAGAGGGAGCTTTCTTCTACAGACGCAATTTATAGGTGTTGTCTTAGCACGTGTCAATTTATAGAGGTCAGGCACACGCAATATAGTGAAAGTAAAGCACCGTTCCCACAAGGATTGAGATGCTAAGTACCGAAACTGGTCAAATTCACTACTATTTGGACAATCGAATAAAGGATGATGATGATTATCAAACACTACAACTTAAAATGGACTAATTCAAATTAAACTTAAGAAATTAATTGAAGAGCAAACTAAAATATAATATATGAATGTAAACAATAATATGAGGTAGCTAGGGTTTCCAATTTCACCAAATCAATCATATCAAATGATTTTAAATGCCAATTTAAATAGATATACAAGTTAATGTTGAAAACCGTGTTCACTTAATTCTCACCCATATTCTCTCTCGAGCAACAAAGGATATACTCATATGCAACAATAATATATCTCTCGATAACTATTAGACATACATACAAGTACATTGAGAGCTATGATACACATTTAGAGGCTATACATACAAGTTCGTTTATTTCTATCTCACTAAACATGCAGTAGACATTTAATTGAGCACGTTGTCTGAATCACCGCTCGGTCTTTAACACAACAACCAAAGATCATTTAAATGATGGTCAATCACTCAAAAGCAATGTGAACATAAATATTGATTCAACAATCAAAAACCATTCTTAATAAAAAGGCATTTTCATTCATTATTCATAATAAGGATCCATTGTGACCCTATCTAAAGGGATTTACTTCATGTTTAAGATGACAAAAATACAATATTTAAGTACAAGCTTAAACATTACTAAATACAAAGAAATCGAGAGAAATGGATTAGAAGAAACTTTATTGAAGAAAGCTCCCTCTTTGTTGCCTAATGTGTCATCCGCATCAACTTCTTCTTCAAGTCCCCTGCCAAAATGTGATGAAATATGGTAGATCTAAGTGATGTGTAGAGGAAAATGTGTGTTTATGATGAGAGAGTGTGTAAAAATGGAGTCTTAGGTGTTTTTTGTTGGGAAGTGGTTGTTTTGGGTGTAAAAATAGAAGGTATTTATAGAGGGGACGAAATTAGAACCTGTTTCCTGTTATGTGGATGAGCTGGACATGACTGATGCTAGATGGAGGAAGTCTCATTTGAACTTGTATTAATCACTAAAATGGATTTATCAGCTTCGCGCACTAGTTACTAAAACAGGGGTAACTCCTTCTGAAAAACTGAGAATCACGAATCGTAAAGTTTTTTGAAAACTAGACTTCTGGGGCTTTCTAAAAATAAGTGGCTGAAATCCATTTCAATCAGAGGAGAGAGTTATGGCCTCCATAATTTGGATGTTCTACATATGCTTTTTTGGCCTCCAAACTTCTTCACTTTTCGCTCAAACTCCAACTCTAAGCCTTAATCCCTGCCCAAGCTTATTAAACACATCAAAAACATCGATTTTACTTGAGAACCAAAGTGAAAAGAATCGGAAATATGGGTTAAAATTACGTACTAAATGGCCTTAACAATAACGAGCTAGATGATCAGCCTCTTCGATCCTCTTTGCATGAAACAATCAATGTTTTGCCGAAGAAACCACATATGTGGAGACAATTCTTCTCATTTTCTTCCATTATTTTCCGGAGGGTACAAGGTCTGTTGACAAGTACCCTTTTATACTCATTCAGAGGCGGCTAGCGCTTTAAGCAACTTAGGCGGTAGCCTAAGGTCCCAACTAAAATTAAGGCCCTAAAACAATTTTTCAAATAAAAAAGTATTAAATACTAATTAAACACTCAGCCTAGCACGCTAATTTATTGCTAATTCTTGGCACGACCCAACAATTATCGTGTCGTGCCATGCCGTGATACTTGCTTATAATCCTAATATTCTCCTTCAATACCTTCTCATGACCATCCAAATCAACCACTCCCTTAAACATAGAACATAATCCGAAACACAAAACGAATAAATATAAGCAAGAACTTTGAAGAATGCATTAACGTGCTCTTCTTCCTCCAAACCAGGCCCTCTATTCTCCATTCTCTTTTAAAAAATCTTTTATTAAACACCATTTTTCTTATCAAATTCCCACAATATTGCTAAGAAACCACTCTCACCTTTACCAACACACCATTCTCCGAATTATTTTTTGCATTGCTCGTACACATAACGAACTAGATGATCTGCCTCTTCGATCCTCTTTACATGAAACAAGCGATGTTTCACTGAAGAAACCACATGTGTAGAGAAAATTCTCCTCATTTTCTTTTATTGTTCTCCGGAGGGTACAAGGGTAGTTAATAAGTACCGTTTTCTACTCATTTAAGGGCGGATGGTGCCTTAAGAAACTTAGGTGGTTGCCTTAGGCCCCAACTAAAATTAAGGCACCAAAATAATTTTACAAATAAAAAATATTAAATACTAATTAAACAATCAGCCCAAGAACGCTAATTTATAGCTAATTCTTTGCACGAACCAACAATTATTGTGTAGTGTCGTGTCGTGCTTGTAAGGAATCGTGCTTAGGTCTGCTTGACCCAATTTACATGTTTAATTAATAGTATATAGGGGCAGGCACAAAGTTTGAAACCAAACCAAACCGATTCGAACAGAACCAAAAATAGGGTGTTCGGTTTAGTTCTTAGCTTCATTTTGGTTTAAACCAGTTTTGAATTTTGAAAACCATCTAGTTTTTAGTTTAGTTCGGTTTTGAATATCCAAAACCTGTTTGGACCGAATTGCACTATATAAGGCTTTTTTTTTAAAAAAAAAACAGAACCCTTTTCTTTCTTTTAGGCTCACTCCCAACCACTCTCAGCCTCTCTCAACTCTCAAGTCTCTCTCTGATCTCTACTTATCCTACTAAAAAAGATCTTGAGGATTTGTTATATATATATATATACACGTGATATTAGAGAAGTTGTTTCAACTTTTTAAAAAAGATCTTGGTGATTTGTGATATTTATATATAAATTAGTGATATTAGAGAAGTTTGTTAGGTCTTTGAGTTTTGTATTGGCATAGTTCTATATCAAAATGACATTTGATTAATATTGATTAGTTGTCTAGGATTTGTGGATAATCAAGCTTCAAGGAAGATTGGACAACATTCAAGCAAAGTGGTGGCTTCAAGAGGAACAAAGCTACGTTGCTTAGCAAAAGGTATATTGTGACCTCTTTCCTCTTGTAAGGCTTAGGCACACACATACATTGCATTTATATGTGTCCCTACATCATTGTGCAAAATTTGGTTTAACACAATACACACACTTATACATGTATGCACATGCATTAGATTTAAAGTTGACAATTTTTGTAAATTGCATGTTCTAGGACTATCTCTAGGAAATTGCATACTTATGTGTTCTTGTGTTTAAATATTTATGTTTGTGTGATATTGAACTTTAATATGAGCTTATGTTATGTCTCATTGAGTTCCAGTTGTTTCAGTTACTCATTCATTAAGTTTCAAGTTCAAAATAGGAAGTGACGAAACTTTCCGTATCTTAATCGTACTTGGTTTTCATCATTGTATTTCATGTTGAATTCCATATTTTTTATGAAAGTGTTTGTAACATCCTTGTGCGTGAGGGAGTTCCAGTTCACAATCCAAAAATGGATTCAAAATCGGAGTTCGGAGACCGGAGAACGGTCGAAGAACATATTGGTGCTCGGGGAGAGTTCAAGAAGGCTAAAAAGGAGTGCCTTGCAATTCTCCTAGTGGAGGCGTGTGGCCTCCGCGGGAAGAGCTGCACTTTGCCCCCATAGAGGCTATGTGCCTCCATGGGAAGCTAAGTTGGCAGCCCCTAATTGGTCCTTTGATTCTCTTTTGTTTCCCTCTTCTTTATATTCCAACTGCCCTCCCATTTCATTTTAAGAAGAAAAGTTTGAAAACTATGTGCAGAAATTTTCTCTCTAATTTGCTCATCTTCCAAACACCATAACTTTCTCATTTGGATTCCGAATTGAGTGATTCGAATTGTAGAATCTTCGTCTATCAGTCCTCTAAAATTTTCTCAAGAGTTTGGAGTCATTTGATTGAGTTGTTTGGTAGCTTCACTCACAAAAATGAGACAGCGCAGTTTTCATTCAAGGTATTGATTTCTCTTTTGATTTTGATCTTCAAGTATTCAATCACCTTGGGTTTTCTTCTCATATATATGTATGTTTGATGTGTTATCATTGATTTTAGTAATGAACTCTAATAAAGCTAGGTTGAGCTTCAATTGACTTACATGTTGAGTTAGATTTTTCAAATCTATGTTTTCACATGTTTGTGATGTTGTATTGTGCTAGCTTCAAATATAGGACTATCTTGTGTGTTTATTGATATGATTTTAATGATTGATAGTCTTTTCATATACTAGGTTACTTTAATTAAAGATTTATTGAAATAGCATATTTGATTGATGATTTAGGGCTTGATTGAATCTAAATGATTATCTTGTGATTTTAAGCTCTAATATGTTTGCCAGAAATTCAATTTTGAATTTATCAAGTTGATTCTAGCATTTTTTTTATGTGATTGAACATAATCTAGATTTTTTTGTGTGTTAGGTGTTTCACATACTCTAGGTAGTTTGTTCATAGTATAAGTTCTAGATAAAATTGATTTGTGCATTTATTGATAAAAATCTAGTTCTTCATGTTATGTGCCTAATCCACACATTTCATATGTTCATACATCATTTATGTGATTGCATCATTTTAGGATTATAAACTAGGATACATGTGACATGTGCATATTAATTTAATTCTATTTTCCATAGGATATATTGATCATATATACTATGTTGTGTGTGTTTGCATCATTTGCATTCACTTA
Source organism: Dipteronia sinensis (assembly GCA_033220585.1). Classification (NCBI taxonomy): domain Eukaryota; kingdom Viridiplantae; phylum Streptophyta; class Magnoliopsida; order Sapindales; family Sapindaceae; genus Dipteronia; species Dipteronia sinensis. The sequence continues at coordinate 22,822,169 of CM065640.1, read as the reverse complement.
GACCACATTCATTGTGAAAAGGTTGGAAGTCTCATTCCTCAGAGTGATTCTTTGGATTGAGCATTGGACGTCACATTTGGAGAGTGAATTTTCAAGTTGTGCATTGGAAGTCACATTTCTTAGAGTGATTCTTTGATTTGTGCATTGGAAGTCTTAGCTAGGATCAAGGTGATCCACATAGCTAAGCATTGGAAGTCTCATATTGGAGAGTGATTCTCAATTTGAGCGTGGAAGTCACATATTGGAGAGTGATTCTTCGATTTGTGCATGGAAGTGTTGACTAGGATCGGGGTGATTCGGATAGTTAAGAAATGAGGCATCTCTTTCATTGTGTAAGGGTTAAAGGGTAGATCTCTAGGTGAAGTGGTCACTTGAGGGATTGTATCTTTTTATCTTACTAGTGAAATGTGTTTGCCGGTGGTTATGGTATTAACCCGTGGATGTTTCCTCTTATGAGATTTTACCACGTAAAAATCATGTGTTAATTTTCTCTATCCTTATCTCTTGATATTTGTGTATATGTTAATATAAATCTTGTTTGATATCTTTGTAAGTGATATTCATAATATATCAAATTTGTATGTATTGGAGCTTTATGATTAAAAGCCAATATATAAATTGAGTTTGTATCACATGCAAGTTATAGCTTACATTGAATGTTTTGGACCAACTATTTCTTTAATTGATTTGATAATAATTGTTCTTGCTTTTTAAAGTGTGATGCAAGCTACTTAGAGGGACAAACTTGTGTTTGTTTCAAGGGAGCGAAAAAGGTGTAGTAACCTATTTACCACCCCCCCCCCCCCCCCCCCCTCTAGGTTAGCTCAAGGCAAGTTAACCGTGTTTATATTTTTCAAAGTTGTTTAACAAATAAAAGAAGACGGAACATATGTCTGATGAGAAGGTGAAAGAGTTGAATGATTGGCTTCTAATCACCAAGTTTAGGACAGTCAAGGTCAAGTGGTTGTATTTTCCTTTCCATAATGTCACCGCCATGGTCAATGTTGGAGTCCCACAATGCTGGAGTCTTGGGACTCCGTTTTGCCATGTCTCAACTTGGATGGTAACTTGATTTCTGTTAAACTTAGTATGGTTACTAGGAAATTAAGAGAAATAAGAAGTAAGATTAATATTGGCCCAAAATCTTCAAGTTCTTTTTTGGCTTTGGGCTATTAAAATTAATGAAAATTATCAAGTATCGACCCAAAATTAGTATCCAATTGCTCATTGAATTCAAAAACATATTAAAAAGACTCATTAAGCCAATCAGGCCCATTTATCCAAAATCGAATTTAATCTGAATCGAACAAAATCAGTTCAGTTCAATTCGGTTAGCATCTCTTAATCAGTTTAAATTGGTTTCACTTTTTGTAAACCGAAAATCAATTCAGTTCAATTCAGTTACCATCTCTTAATTGGTTTAAATCGGTTTCACTTTTTGTAAACCGAAACATTTTCGGTTATGTTCGGTTTTGCCCAAAACTGAATCGAACCAAACTTTGCCCACCCGCATCAGAGATGCCATTTCTTGGATCGGTAGCTCTAATCCAAGATTTCAAGAATTTGGCAGACACTGTACATTAAACGGTCTACGACCCCGACGATTCCAAACTGATATGCCGGTAAGTTGGAACTCTACTTACTTAATGCTGAAAAATTATTTGGAATATGATACAACTATTTCAGGTTTTTATAACATGAAATTGGCCGAAAGTGGCTGTCCACCTGCTCAATCACTGACACAAGACGATTGGTATGTGGCAAAGATTTTTGTTGAATTTTTACAGGTTTTTTACAATGCCACTGTAACCCTTTCTGGGGTCTACTACCCCACATCTTCCCAGGCAATCTATCAGATTGTGGAAATGTCTGACATGTTAAACACTTATAGGGAAGATGACTTGGTTGGCGATGCAGTTGTTGCCATGGAGACCAAGTTTAAAAAATACTGGTCTGAAATGCCTTTCCTTTATGCCTTAGGTGTTATAGTAGATCCTAGAATTAAATTAGCTGGTTTAGAATATTTGCTTGAGTTTACTGGTAATAAATTGTCAATAGATTATTCCGAACAGATTACTGACATTCGAAACAAGTTGTTCGAAGTTTTTAGTATTTATGAGCGCAGGTTTGGCGGCATTCACACGGAACCATCACCAGAACAGGACAGACAACCGTTGCCGACAAGTTGGAGCATTCTCAAACGCCGAAAAAAAGACAAATCAGCAAGTTCTTCTTCTTCAACTACACGATCTGCTGCATCTTCTGGTGCCGAACTGAATAGGTTCCTTGAAGCACAGTTTGATGCTGACGAAAACACGGAGAATTTTGATCTGTTGTTATGGTGGAAGACCTATAGCTACAGGTATCCGGTCTTGTCACACTTAGCACATGACATACTGGTTATCCACGTGTCCACTGTGTCTTCAGAACAGGCATTCAGCACGAGTGGACGAATTATTGAACCAAGAAGAAATTGTTTGACTCCAGAGATGGTGGAGGTATTAATATGCATTCGGGATTGGGAGCATGCTCGAAAGAGGATGCAAAATGAAACGGTAGATGAACAATTTATTCAAAATTTCTCCAATTTATATGTCGATGAGGGTTCCGCCAGTAACCAGGTCCAGAACTAGGTTGTACATGTACATTTACATTTACTTGTAATACGATTGCACTCTTTTTCCCTTACCAAGTTTTTATCCCACTGGGTTTTCTTGGTAAGGTTTTTAATGAGGCAATCATGTAAATATGTAATACTGAAAGTCCGAAATAAATAAAGAATTCTTCATTTCATATTTTTATCTACTTTTTTTTTCTTTCATGTTTTATCTTTATTTATTTTTTTGAATTAATTCATTAAATAAAATAAAAAATGTATCTATAATCTATTATTAATTTATTATAAACATTTTTTTTATTATACAAAAATAATAATATATAAAAAAATTAAAAAAAAAAATATGGGCCGGCCCATTTGGCCAGCCAAATTGGCCCACTGCCGGCACGGCACAGCACGCGGCACGGCACGGAAGGGCCGTGCCGGGCCCCCATTTAGGAAAATGGGTCGTGCCTGGCACGGCCCGTTTTCCTAAACGGGCCGGGGGGCCGTGCCGATGTGGGTCGGGCCGGCCCCTTTTTACACCATTAAGGTAGAGTGGACCAAGGAGTCGGTCGGGGCGATCTCCGATGAGTCGCAAAAGATCTTTCAGAAAATCATGGACAAGTCATATGATCCCCTAGACCGTGGCGGGAACCATTTCAACTCGGCTCAGGTGGACACCGTCCTTAAAGTAACAGCCTCTGCCCCTGGTGTGCTTCCTTCTCATCCCTTTGTTAAGTTGTTTATTTTTCTTGGTTCCTTGCCCATGCTTATTCAAATTTGCCCGTTTGTCGTGCTTCAGTCTCTTCTGGTGGAATTTTACAATTTCCAAGGTAAGGTCCCCCTTCCACAACCCCCCTCCCTTCTCACTTTCCTTAAAGATCATGGATGTCAAGAAAGAGAAGAGGGTGAAGCGAGGTTGGCATTCCCAAGTTCACTCTGTCCCCGCTTCGACTTGGCTCTTCCAGCGTGCTAGAGCTGGAGGCTCATCTAGGACGTGGTCGAGTCAAGACTAGCCTTCTGTTTCCTCATTCCCCTATTCGTCCCTCCGTTTCTTCTTACTTCAAGACTGCATCAGGTTTGGTACAATATGGCAAGGTTGGTCCTGATAAGGGCAAAGGTCTTTTGAAAGCTAAAAAGCCACCTCCTTCTTCAAAGATAGAAATCCCGATGCTGAGTGAGGAGGAAACCGTGGAGGCCTTTAAGAGGTATTGCCCTGTAGGAAGTCTTGTTTCCCTTTCTCTGATCCCTGCAAGTGAGGTGGTGGCTAAAGAGTCGGTCGTTGTTGCTGAGGTAATCTCGGTGTATCATTCCTTTCAAAACTTTATTGATGGTTAGGTGCTGATGTTGTCTTTGTCTTCAAGGTTTCAAGTGCTTCCAGGTTCTGGAGCAACTGGTGGTCTCTTTTCGAGAGGAGCTCTATCTTTTTGAAACCAGAAGATTGTCGGTCGTGTCCCAGGTCACGAAGCTTGAGCGCCCCATGATCCACTTAACGGTCAAAAAGTGAAGAGCATATGAGGCCAAGGCAGCCACTACCGGGTAGGTGGTGCATTGGAAGCACGATTACGAGAAAAAACTGCCCAGTCTACCCACCATACACAATAGAGGAACGAGCTGAACATGCAGTTGGATACTAAGAAAAATGAGGTGGGCGCCCTTATTAACGAGGCTACTAACGGTGGGTACTTCCTCGCTACTCTGCCCAGGAGGCCCCGTTTGATTTTGAACTCAATAAGATCCTCGGTTGGGATTGTGACCGGATCCCAGATTAGGCTAAGCAGTTGAGCAACCAACTGTCCATTGCGTCTGAGTCTACTTAGACTCTGGCGTACGATACGGCTAGCAGCAGCGTCACTCCTAAAGCTGGGGAAACTATGGTGAAGCAGAGAGAGGAGGTCATACCTCTGAACCTTGAGGATCCGGTATTTGGAAGAGGCGAGGTAGCGATCACTGAGCAGGACAAAGAGATGGTAGACTGGGCCGACTCAGAGTCGGTTGCAACGGAGGACAACGACCTTCAGGAGGCACAGGATCGAACACATTAAGGCTTTTGATCAATCAACCACTAACAGTTTTATATTTTTTTTGGCTTAATAAATTGGGGGGGACAAGCCAGCTGAGTCTTGGTCCCCATGGAAGGTAAAATTGAACTGGTGCTTGTGCACCCTTTTAGGTTTACTTCATGTTTGTTTTTTTTTCTTGTCTAGGTAGCTTGAACCTTGTGTGTCTGTCTTGCAGTTCGATATGGCCAGGTCAGTAGCGCTTAGGTCCGTTTGTGAAGTGGCTTGTGTAAGAACCTCACTTTTGTGATTGGCTTGTTTCATGACAAATCACATTGGGGATGTCTATGTTGTTAGGATTATGCTCAATAGCAAGAATGTAATATTGTAATTGACAATCTTTTCATATTAATAAAGTGTTTTCTGATTCTTACAAATACTTATAGCATTTATTATTATAATTGTCAAGGTAAATAATCATAAGGTCAAAAGATTATGAGATATGAAGAATTGTTCATACATCCGGATATGTGTGAGGTAGACACAATTCTTTAGTTAGTCTTGAATAACGTTCACAACTTAAGTTAAAGGTTGGGCACCTCTATCTTGATAAAGTTGTAGAATTCTTTTACTAGTATTTGAGTGAGATCAAATGAGTTATGATGAGTCTAAAATCATCGAAAGGTTTTCGAGTAAAAGAATCTAGTGCACTGGGTGCATTGAACAGGATCACAATGAAATACTTTATCTAGAACCGTCACTAGATATAAGTCTTTTCATTATTAGGACAATCGGAGAGTCGATCTTAATCCTGAGATAAATGATGGACTTATGGTTGCAAGTGTTATCATTTGAGCTATCAATGAGTACGATTATATAGCATAGTCTATCCTCGATAGTTTGGTGGTATTCATTTGTTAATCGATAGAGGACTTCATTTATAGATATAGACATCGTGGCTCCATTTATTAAATGAGAGTATAATATTATCATATGGATGTTTTGAGGTATTGGATATTAAATCTCAACGTTGAGTTTTCAATAATGATTATTGAAGACATGGCTTCTGGACAAGTCAAAATATCCAAGTTCAAAATGTGGTTATATGAGGAAATATGGTAACTTGGAGAGCTATAGGCGGTCTATGAGCTCTTGGCGATTACTGATATTATTCACGAGGATACACCATCTCCTATAAGATTGTCTAGGGTATGAATGAGAAACATCTCCTTATTCAATCTTTATTTAAGAGTTCAATTTTAACTCTTTAGTGGAATGAGTTAAAATTAATAGATCAAACCTAAGTGAATCATTTGTTGATTGTGATTAGGTTATGTCTATTGAAGCTTAAATTTAGATAGCCCGCCAAGATCCACAATCCACACGTACTTGCATGGATCACTTGATATATTCTACCGAACAAATTTATGGGTCAATCTAGAATTGCATTTAATATATTAAGAATATAATATGTCTACTATTTATTTAATGGGCTGCTCTATTATATTAATATATTAAAAGAAGACATGTGGGCTTGTTTCTTTTAGTAAGAATAAGTCTGGTTCACATGTGGGCTTTTATTTAAAGTCTAATGGATTAAATAAAATAAGAAAAATAATATTAGGCCCATATATATATGGTGTGGGCGGCAAGGCTAATAAAATAGCCCAAGATATTATTTTATTTTATTGTTTTGATTAAATGGAAATTAATTAATTATTCAATTAATTAATAGTTTAAATCAAAATCTTTTCCTGATCAGTAAATAAAATACTATGTGTTGGATTAGGGTTAGAATTCTTTTAAGTGATCGGAGTCCTAATGTGGTAAGGATTAAGTCCACATACACTCCATAACACACAAAGAATTCGGCCAGCCTAGTCCTATAAGGGTTAGGATTCTTAAATTGATAGGAATTAGGGAAAAGCACAATTCCTTTTCAAGTAAGGAAATTGGCCAACCCTAGATTTCCTACACAAAGAATTCGGCCAACCCTATTTTGAGAAGGAGAAATTTCGGTCACCTTATAAATATAAGGTGATAAATTTTGGCCACTAAGAAGCTTGAGTGAGAGAGATTTTTGTTTGCTTTGAAAAATAAAAATCTTACTCAATACACATAGAATTTCGGCCAAGAGAGAAAAAGAAAAATAAGTTCTCATTCGATAGTGCACTTGCAAGCCTTTAACATCAAAAGGTTTTGTGCACACTTTTGATTTAGGGTTACGCGAGTTCCAATAATATCGATTGTGAATTCAAAAGTGACTGGAACTATTTTTCTAGGCTCTTGGTGTTTTGGGATTGAAGATCAGGATCAGAAGTTCCATACATCCATTCTCAGGTAAGCAATTCAAAGAAAAAAGGGAGACCACGCTCCTAGGTGATACACGTACGTGCTAAGATTGAAGATCTTGCGGATTACCATCGACGTAAGTCAATCGGATCACGCGACAAGAGGTATTTAACTCTAACCGTATATTTGTGTTTAATTAATTAAAGGGTTAAGGTTCAAATCTTTAGAAAAATTTTAAACTATACGAAAATCTACTTTTCGCCTTCCGCTGCGGTTTTAGTTAATTTTTCCGTACATATGTAATGGGTAGCATAGGTTCTCGAAGACATTCTTCTGATCATCCCAAAGAGCTTCAAGAGAGGTAGTTCACTTGTCCTTAACTCTTGAAGAGATTTAGTTGCACACACTCACATTCTATGCATTTGTATTGACATGCATGTATGGTTGAACACACACACACACACACACACACACTTCTTGCATTTTGGAGTTGATGGGCTGCACAGTGGGTTAGGCGACATGCAAGGCCACTTGTGCATGTCGCCTGACAAGTCGCCTTAGACTTGAGTTTTTCCCACAGTGTGTTAGGCGACATGCAAGGCCACTTGTGCATGTCGCCTCCAATGTCGCCTTTGTCTTGTAATTTTCCTCCAGTGTGTTAGGCGACTTGGGCATGTCGCCTTACATGTCGCCTCAGGCTACGTGTGTTTATTTCCAGTGTGTTAGGCGACTTGGTCATATCGCCTTGCATGTCTGTCTCCCGAACAGGGCATTTTCGTCTTTTCACCACAGCTCGTTTTTTCTCCTTTATATATTTCATCTTCTCCACCATTTAACCCTAGAGCTCAGAAATTTACATCCTTAGTGAGAGAAAGTGACTCCAAGAGAGAGAGCTTCAAGAACCCATTTTTTATGAGAGAGAAAGCTTCAAGCTTTGTTACTTGACTCTCCAAACCCCAAAACCCATCATCATCTTGCATATAGAGCATCATTCAAGCATGGGTCTTCATTAATGTCTTTACTTGGTAAGTAGAACTCACATCCTTGCTCATTTATTGTTCTAGCTTATTAAGACATGTCATTTATTGCTTAGGTTAGCAAATCTTCATATTTATTGTATATCAATTGAAGTCATGACATGTTTGGGGTTTGTATTGCGATAGCTAATGTTTAGGACATGTTTGCCCTCTAGCTAATTAGGACTCATTGATTGTATTTGTTAATTGCATTTATTATCTTTGCCATGATTAATGACAACATATGTTGATATGGCTTTGTTTGATGACTAGAGTTTAGACTTGCACACCTATATCTAGTTAGGTCTTTATGAGCATTCATATAGACATTGATATCTAGGATTTGTACTTAGTGTCATCTTAAATCCCTATATAAGCATTTAGTGTTGCCTAGCATTATTTGTATTTTGAGTATTCATATATTCACTTAGGTTGTTAATCTCTTCTTGAGAGTTAAGTCTTGTGACTACAAGGTGTAATGCACAAGCAAGTGAAGTCTTGCAACCAAGGTGTGGTTGGCAAGCAAAGTGATCAAGGATTCACTATAAAGGCCCGTTGGGTAGTAGTGGTAGGTTAGTGACCGAGAATGGTGTGACTAGAGGTCAACCTAGGTTGTAAACATCATTACAATAGTAGATTTGAGGATCATGTGTGGCAAGAAGGATAGCCCATGGTTTTTCCCTTGTTGAAGGGTTTCCACGTAAAAATCAAGTGTTATTTATATTCCGCACTTTTACTTGATTTTGTATGTTTGTTTATGTTGGGTTATATTATTAATATTGACTAATCGAAAAATTTGTAATAATCGATTAACAACCCATTCACCCCCCCCCCCCCCCTAGGTTGTTAGACACACGCTTAGAGTGTTTTTTCAGCTTGGACTCATATTTATCTTAACTGTCTTCTTTTGCTTTGTTAATTCATCTTGATCATTTGTCTCGCTTGCTTGCTTTATTTTTTGTTGTATGCTTTCTTTGAGTAAATAGCCAGAATTTCCTTAGCTTATGGGAGTTCCCCTTAGGGAGGTTCAGACTGAGTCCAAGGTATCAGGCCTCCTTTGCACTAGGGATCCAGGTTAGGTGATGATCCCGATGGGCAACTAAGGCCACTTTAGTAGTAGATCACTTCTTGGAGGGGCTTAGTCCCAGTCCAAGGCACTGGGCCTTCCTGCACCAGAAATCTCGGTAAGGCAATGATCATAGTAGGCAACTAAGGCCACTTTAGCACCAGTTCACTTCTTGGAGGGGGTTTAGTCCCAGTCAAAGGCATTGGGTCTTCCTGCATTAGGAATCCTAGTAAGGCGATGTTTATGGTAGACAACTAAGCCCATTTAGCACCAGATCACTTCTTAGAGGAGATCTAGTCCCAGTCTAAGGCATTGGGCTTTCCTGCACCAGGAATCCCGGTAAGGCGATGATCATGGTAGGCAACTAAGGCCACTTTAGCACCAGATCACTTCTTGGAGGGGGTCGAGTCCCAATCCAAGGCATTAGGCCTTCCTGCACCAGGAATCCCAGTAAGGTGATGATCATGGTAGCCAACTAAGGCCACTTTAGCACCATATCACTTCTTGGAAGAGGTATAGTCCCAGTCCAAGGCATTGGGCCTTCCTGCACCAGAAATCCCGGTAAGACGATGATCATGGTAGGCAACTAAGGCCACTTTAGCACCAGATCACTTCTTGGAGGGGGTCTAATCCCAGTCCAAGGCATCAGGGCTTCCTGCACCAGGAATCCCGGCTAGACGATAATCATGATAGGCAACTAAGGCCACTTTAGCACCAAATCACTTCTTAGAGAGGGTCTAGTCCCAGTCCAAGGCATCGGGTCTTCCTGCACCAAGAATCCCGGTAATGCGATGATCATGGTAGGCAACTAAGGCCACTTTACCACCAAGTCACTTCTTGGAGGGGGTCTAGTCCCTGTCCAAGGCATCGAGTCTTCCTGCATCAGGAATCCCGGTAAAGCAATGATCATGGTAGGCAAGTAAGGCCCCTTCAGTACCTGATCACTTCTTGGAGGGGGTTTAGTCCCAGTCCAAGGCATTGAACCTTTTTGCACAAGGAATCCCTATAAAGCGATGATCATGGTAGGTAACTAAGGCCATTTTAGCACCAGATCACTTCTTAGAGGGGGTCTAGTCCCAGTACAATGCATCAAGCCTTTCTGTACTAGGAATCCCGGTAAGGCGATGATCATGGTAAGCAACTAAGGCCACTTTAGCACCAGATCACTTCTTAGAAGGGTCTAGTTTCAGACCAAGGCATCGGGTCTTCCTACACCAGGAATCCCGGCTAGGCGATGATCATGTTAGGCAACTAAGGCCACCTTAGAACCATATCACTTCTTATAGAGGGTCTAGTCCTAGCCCAAGGCATCGGACCTTCCTGCACTAGGAATCCCTGTAAGGCGATGATCATGGTAGGCAACTAAGGCCACTTTAACACTAGATCACTTCTTGGAGGGGGTCTAGTCCCAGTCCAAGGCATCAGGCCTTCCTACACCAGGAATCCCGGTAAGGCGATCTTGTTAAGGCATAGGGGAGTTTTTCAAGCAAACTTCTTTCTTTCATTAATTCTGGTTAAAAGTCTTTAGAGATATAATCTTGGGCTTCATGGCTTGATTTGGATTGGACCGCCCCAGATCTTTAGAGCCCGTCGGGCGTCCTTACACTTTGAACAAAAGAAAAAAAAAACTTTGGATCTTGCTTGGGGAGTGCGGCCAGTCATGATTGCGTTAGGTAGAGACTTCATTTGGATTTTGCTGGTAGTAGCATGGCTCATGGTTCACCGTTGTGCTTTCTTTGGCGTGTTGATTGAGTATCGTGCTTTGGATTTTTAGGGGAGGCTGATTTTCTGGCTCTGGTTTTTTAAGTGTAGAAATGCTTCAGATGGTCAGCGTTCCAAGTGTGATCGAATTGGTACCCTCCATATTTTCCAACTTGTATACGTCGGTGTAGGCCAATGCTTTGACCAGGTAAAACCGTTCCCAGTTTGGTGCCAAAACCCTATCGGATCAGCACCTGGTGTTCTGGGTCACCTTTCGGAGGACCAGGTCTCCTTCCTTAAAACTCCACTTCTTGATCCGCTTGTTGAAGCACCGAGCAATCTTTTGCTGGTAAGCGGCCACCCTTTCTGCAGTTCCCGCGTGTCTTTCTTCTATCGGGTCCAACTGGCTCTTAGTCTCTCCTCATTACTCTCCAGGTCATAATGTTTGACACGAAAGGTAAGCAGTTTTAGTTCGATAAGAAGAACCGCCTCTACTCTGAAGGCCAGAGAGTATGGGGTATTGCCGGCGGCAGTCCTTCACGTGGTGCGATAGGCCCATAGGATGTTGGGCAGCTCTTCTGTCCACCCACCCCCCCCCCCCCCTCCCATTTTTCATGATATTCTTATTTCTGGTCTTGACCAGCCCATTGGTTTGGGGGTGTGCCATTGAGGCGAAGCGACACTGGATCCCCAAGTATTTACAGAAATTTCTAAAGATGAAGTTATCGAACTGTTTTCCCATATCAATGATAATGACCTTAGGGGTACCAAACCGACATACCACGTTTTTCCTCATGAATGTAGTCGTGTTGGCTTTTGTGATGTGGCTTAGTGGCTCTGCTACCACCCATCAAGTGAAGTAGTCAATTGCGACAATCGTATACTTGGCTTGACCAGGGGTTGTTGGTAGAGGACCGATTTGTTAGGATTATGCTCAATAGCAAGAGTTAATGGTGGCCACGGTTCGGTTTCGGGGCGGTTTCGGTTTCGAAACCGCCGGTTTCAGTTCGGTGGCCACCCAAACCGTAACCGAACCGAGAAAACCGGTTCGGTTTTCGGTTTCGGTTCGGTTTCGGTTTATATTTTTTTTCAACTTTTGTGGCCACGTGTCACTTTTCTATTGGTTAATTTTTTTATATATATATATAAACCGCCCAAAACCGTCCCAAACCGCCAGTTTTGGGCGGTTTGTGTTTCGATTTTGGGCGGTTTCGGTTTCGGTTTTGGACGGTTTCGGTTTCGGTTTTTGTTGTTTTTTTTTGTCTTTTTGTCCACGTGGCACTTTTCTATTGGTTGATTTTTTTTTTTTTTATAAAAACCGCCCAAAACCGCCTCAAACCGGCGGTTTTGGGCGGTTTTGGGACATCCCTAACCGTAACCGAACCGGCTCGAAACCGGTTTCCAACCGGTTTCGGTTACGGTTTCGGTTTCGGTTTTGGATGGTCGGTTTCGGTTTTATACACACGGTTTAACCAAACCGTAGGCACCTCTAGCAAGAGTGTAATATTGTAATTGACAATCTTTTCATATTAATAAAATGTTTTCTAATTCTTACAAATACTTATAGCATTTATTATTATAATTGTCAAGGTAAATAATCATAAGGTCAAAAGACTATAAGATATAAAGAATTGTTCATACATCCGGATATGTGTGAGGTAGACACAATTCTTTAGTTAGTCTTGAAAAACGTTCACAACTTAAGTTAAAGGTTGGGCACCTCTATCTTTATAAAGTTGTAGAATTTTTTTACCAGCATTTGAGTGGGATCAAATGAGTTATGATGAGTCTAAAATCATCGAAAGGTTTTCGAGTAAAAGAATCTAGTGCACTTGGTGCATTGAACAGGATCACAATGAAATATTTTATCTAGAACCGTCACTAGATATAAGTCTTTTCATTATTAGGACAATCGGAGAGTCGATCTTAATCCTAAGATAAATGATGGACTTATGGTTGCAAGTGTTATCATTTGAGCTATCAATGAGTACGATTATATAGCATAGTCTATCCTCGATAGTTTGGTGGTATTCATTTGTTAATCGATAGAGGACTTCATTTATAGATATGGACATCGTGGCTCCATTTATTAAATGAGAGTATAATATCATCATATGGATGTTTTGAGGTATTGGATATTAAATCTCAACGTTGAGTTTTCAATAATGATTATTGAAGACATGGCTTCTGGACAAGTCAAAATATCCAAGTTCAAAATGTGGTCATATGAGGAAATATGGTAACTTGGAGAGCTATAGGCGGTCTATGAGCTCTTGGCGATTACTAATATTATTCACGAGGATACACCATCTCCTATAAGATTGTCTAGGGTATGAATGAGAAACATCTCCTTATTCTATCTTTATTTAAGAGTTCAATTTTAGCTCTTTAGTGGAATGAGTTAAAATTAATAGATCGGACCTAAGTGAATCATTTGTTGATTGTGATTAGGTTATGTCTATTGAACTTAAATTTAGATAGCCTGCCAAGATCCACAATCCACACGTACTTGCATGGATCACTTGATATATTCTACCGGACCAATTTATGGGTCCATCTAGAATTGCATTTAATATACTAAGAATATAATATGTCTATTATTTATTTAATGGGCTGCTCTATTATATTAATATATTAAAAGGAGACATGTGGGCTTGTTTCTTTTAGTAAGAATAAGCCTGGTTCACATGTGGGCTTTTATTTAAAATCTAATGGATTAAATAAAATAAGAAAAATAATATTAGGCCCATATATATATGGTGTGGGCGGCAAGGCTAATAAAATAGCCCAAGATATTATTTTATTTTATTGTTTTGATTAAATGGAAATTAATTAATTATTCAATTAATTAATAGTTTAAATCAAAATCTTTTCCTGATCAGTAAATAAAATACTATGTGTTGGATTAGGGTTAGAATTCTTTTAAGTGATCGGAGTCCTAATGTGGTAAGGATTAAGTCCACATACACTTCATACCACACAAAGAATTCGGCCAGCCTAGTCCTATAAGGGTTAGGATTCTTAAATTGATAGGAATTAGGGAAAAGCACAATTCCTTTTCAAGTAAGGAAATTGGCCTACCCTAGATTTCCTACACAATGAATTCGGCCAACCCTATTTTGAGAAGGAGAAATTTCGGTCACCTTATAAATATAAGGTGATAAATTTCGGCCACCAAGAAGCTTGAGTGAGAGAGATTTTTATTTGCTTTGAAAAATAAAAATCTTACTCAATACATATAGAATTTCGGCCAAGAGAGAAAAAGAAAAATAAGTTCTCATTCGATAGTGCACTTGCAAGCCTTTAACATCAAAAGGTTTTGTGCACACTTTCGATTTAGGGTTACGCGAGTCCCAATAATATCGATTGTGAATTCAAAAGTAACCAGAACTATTTTTCTAGGCTCTTGGTGTTTTGGGATTGAAGATCAGGATCAGAAGTTCCATACATCCATTCTCAGGTAAGCAATTCAAAGAAAAAAGGGAGACCACGCTCCTAAGTGATTCACGTACGTGCTAGGATTGAAGATCTTGTGGTTTACCATCGACGTAAGTCAATCAGATCACGCGACAAGAGGTATTTAACTCTAACCATATATTTGTGTTTAATTAATTAAAGGGTTAAGGTTCAAATCTTTAGAAAAATTTTAAACTATACGAAAATCTACTTTTCGCCTTCCGCTGCGGTTTTAGTTAATTTTTCCCTACAAGATTAAGTCTTCCCCCACATTGCAAATAGGTAGGGTGCACTGATCGAAAAACGAGTCTCGGGAGATTGGTGCAACAAATTGACAACGTTTTGGCATGGGGCGCAGGATCAGGTAAATTGCTTTGCATCTTAATGGAGGGTTAACCAAAAGTATCCCATCCTCAGGATTCGATAGGCTAGCGTTTCTCTACTGGAATGGACCCCACAAGTTCCGGAATGAACCTCCCTCAAGGCCCATTGGGCTTCGTTCGGGTGTAGGTACTTTACGAGTGGTTACAACTTCCCTTTTTTATAAAGGTGTTCTCCAATTAGGCAGTATCTCACTGCCTTTCTCTTCAAATTTTTTGCCTCTACCGGGTCGTTGGGCAACGAACCGTTAAGCAGGTACTGCACGATGGGGTCCATCCAATATAGGAGCCTCTCAACTAGATGGACCTTTCCACCCCCCCCCCCCCCCCCCCCCCCCCCCCCCCCTCATTCAATGCTTAACTAGGGGATGAGCTAGAGGGGAACTCCATTGGGCAGGTTCTAACCATTTCCGGTGGTGATCTTGGCAAGCAGATCTGCCGGGTGGTTTTATCTTCTAGGAACTTGCTCAACCTTGATCCCCTTGAATTCTTGCATCATTTTCTTTGCCTTCGCCAAATAGGTCGACATATTATCTCCCTTGGCCAGGTACACCACTGTGACCTTATTGAGGGGGGAATCGCTCTTGATCACTATATATTTCGTTTTGAGTTCCAGAGCGACTCTCATGCCTGTTAGAAGTGCTTCATACTTTGTTTCATTGTTTGTGTCACAAAACTCAAACATGAAGCAATGGCAGCACTCCACGCCATCGGAGTCGTTGAGTAAAACACCAACCCCGCATCCATGCTGACTGGATGCCCCGTCCACATGTGATATCCATACCCCCGGCTCTGGTTGGTCACTCATACTGGATTGATTTGCTTTTTTGCTTCAACTGGCCAGCTGACTCTATTGGCTGGTCTCACTGTTCAATACGGTTAAATTCTGCCATAAAATCTTCTAACGAGTGCCATTTGATGGTGGTTCTTGGCTTGAATTGAATGTCGTACTATATGAACTCGAAGGCCCACAAGGTGAGACGATCCTACATATTTAGGTGATGCAGGAATTGCTTAAGGGGCTGATCCATTAGGACCGCTATGATTTAGGCCTGAAAATAGAGGTGCTGCTTCCGAGATGTCCTTACCAGGCGAACGCCAACTTTTCTAGCAGGGTATAGTTCTTTTCTAACTTGCTTAAAGATTGACTTATGTAATATATCGGCCATCTTGACCCCTCATTCGCATTCCTTGACCAGAGCCGCGCTGGTCGCCACTGCTGATACAGACAAGTAGAGGTGCAGTATGTCTCTCGGTAAGGGTTTGACAAGCAAAATCAGGCTGGCTAGGTAGCTCTTGAGTTCCTAGAAGGCCTGCTCGCTTTCGGGGCCCCAGCTCATAGCTTTCCCCTTCTTGATTTCATTGAAGAATGGGAGGCATTTATCGGTAGAGCGTGATATAAACTGATTGAGTGCAGCTATCCGACCGATTCCCTATAGTTGCTTCAAGTTTGTCAGTGATTCAAGATCGATAATGGTCTTGATTTTAGTTGGGTTCGCCTCGATCCCACGCCGGTCGACCATAGAGCCTCGGAATTTTACCACTAAGACTGTAAATTCGCATTTATCGGGGTTCAACCTCATCCAATTATGTCTCAGAACTTTGAAAGCTTGGTGTATGTGCTCAGCATGGTCCTCAACGTGGTCCTTAGCCTGCTGTGACATGGTGATCATGTCGTCAACGTACACCTTCATCGTTTTTCCAATCTGATCCTTGAACAACTTATTTACCAACCTCTGGTAGGTGGCCCCAGCGTTCTTTAACCCGAAGGGCATAACTTTGTAGCAGTAGAGGCCTTGGCTGGTGATAAAACTGATCTTCTCCCGATCCTAAGGGTGCATCACAACCTAGTTGTAGCCTGAAAAGGCGTCCATGAAGTCGAGGAGCATGTTTCCCGCGGTTGAATCCACTAATTGGTCTATCTTAGGTAGTAGGAAGCTGTCTTTGAGGCATGCACGATTCAAGTCAGTGTAGGCCATGCACATGTACCATTTTCCATTGGCCTTAATGACCATGACCACATTGGCAATCCATTCTGGGTACCGGGCTTCCCTGATGAACCCGGCTTTGGAGAGCTTATCTACTTCCTCATGTACCGTGATGTTCCTTTCATGGTTGAAATTTCTTTTCTTCCATTTGATTGGCTTGAAGGTGGGGTCCAAGTTCAGCCGATGACATATCAGATCCATGGGGATGCCAAGCATTTCCTCATGGCTCCAAGCGAACACATCGCGGTAGTCATACAGGACTCATTTTAGAGCTGCTATAAGTTCTGGTTCCATCATGGTTCTAATCTTCACTGTTCTCAGGGGATCTCCTTCCCCGATTGTCACAACCTCTAGTTCCTAGACTAGTTGTCCTCTTGCATAACCTGCTTCTTCTTCTCCCCCATTCGCCTTTTTTCAGTCGATCTCCATCGGGCTTGCTTGTTCAGATAGGTCAACTTCCATCTCTGCTCCCACCGGTCCTGCCTAGATCCCTGTTGTAATATGGGAGCATTGTTTCATCAACACGGTAGGGTTGGAAAATATTTCGAAGCATTTCCGTGCCATTTGCTGGTTGCCCCTAGGTTCACCTACCCCTTCTCTAACATGGAACTTTAACAAGATGTGGTAGATGGAGAGTACTCTCATGATTTCTGAAAGGAAACGCCTTCCAAAGATGACGTTGTATGTGCTTGGGGAATCAACTATGACAAACTCCACCATGGTGTTCACTTGTTGAGGGGCTTCCCCGACAATGACCGGTAAGATCATGGACCCGACTGGCAGGATGGAGTCAACGATAAACCCATACAATAGGGTTGTGCAACTGTTGTAGCAGGGGTTCCTCAAGTTGAAACGATTCAACGCGCTATTAAAGAAGATGTCCACACTGCTCTCTTTGTCGATCATGATGCGGTGCACTTGGCAATTGGCCATCTGGATTGTTACTACCATTGGGTCATCGTAGGGCACGACAGCGTTGTAGACGTCGTTCTCTGTGAAGATTATCTTGCTGTCTCAAGACCGTTCCGGAGCTTATTTGGTGACTCCAAGTACCTACCCTCCTTCAGTGACGCACGGTACCTTCCTCGTATAATTCTTTCTCAAACTATTGGAGGTCCCGGCCATAGCCAGGCCACCATTGATGGTGTTGATTATCTGTATATACTGCATGAGATCATTCCCTTTGTCCTTCATCTTTTCCTCCTTTTCGGCGAGCCCTCTGTTAGGTCTTTGAGTTTTGTATTGGAATAATTCTATATCAAAATGACATTTGCTTTGTATTGATTAGTTGTCTAGGATTTGTGGATAAACAAGCTTCAAGGAAGATTGGACAACATTCAAGCAAAGTGGTGGCTACAAGAGGAACAAAGCTAAATTGCTTAGCAAAATGTATAACGAGACTTCCTTCCTCTTGCAAGGCCTACGCACACACATACATTGCATTCATATGTGTTCCTGCATCATTGTGCAAAATTTAGTATAACATAATTCACAAACTTGTTCATGTATGCACATGCATTAGACTTAATTTGACAATTGTTGTAAAATTGCATGTGCTAGGACTATCTCTAGGAAATAGCATACTTGTGTGTTCTTGTGTTTATTTGTTTGTGTTTCTATGTTATTGAACTTGATTTTGAGCTTATATAGTTCCTCATTGAGTTCCGGTTGTTTCGGTTACTCATTCATTAAGTTTCAAGTTCAAAATAGGAAGTTACGAAACTTTATGTGTCCTAATCGTACTTGGTTTTCATCATTGTATTTCACGTTGAATTCCATATTTTTTGTGACGTCCTTGTGCGTGAGAGAGTCCAGATTTGTAATCTAAAAATGGATTCAAAAATGGAGTTCGGAAGTAGGAGAACGGTTGAAGAACAAAATGGTGCGCGAGGGGAGTTGAAGACCAAAAATGAGGGCCATTGCAACTCACCCTGTGGAGGCGCGTGGCCTCCATGCGATGAGCTGCACTCTGCCCTCGTGGAGGCCACACACCTCCATGGGAAGCTGAGTTGGTAGCCTCCTATTGGTCCTTCAATCTTGTTTTGTTTCCCTCTCTACTAAATATCATATTCCCTCCCATTTCATTTCAAGAAGAAAAGTTTGAAAACTATGTGCAGAAATTTTCTCTCCAATTTTCTTATCTTCCAAACACCATAACTTTCTCATTCGGAGTCCGAATCGAGTGATTCGAATTGGAGAATCTTCGTCTATCAGTCCTCTATCATTTCCACAAGATTTTGGAGTCATTTGATTGAGTTTTCTTGTAGCTTTACTCACAAAAACCAGACAGCATAGTTTTCATTCAAGGTATTGATTTCTCTTTTGATTTTGATCTTCAAGTCTTCAATCACCTTAGGTTTTCTTCTTCTATATATGTATGTTTGATGTGTAAACATTTATTAGAGTATTGAACTCTAATAGAGCTAGTTTGAGATTTAATTGACTAACATGTTGAGTTAGATTTTTCCAAATCTATGTTTTCACATGTTTGTGGAGTTGTATTATGCTAGCTTCAAATATAGGACTATGTTATGTGTTTATTGACTTGATTTTAATGATTGATATACTTTTCATATGCTAGGTAACTTAAATTGAAGATTTGTTGAAATAGCATATTTGATTGATGATTTAGGGCTTGATTGAACTTATATGATTATCTTGTGAATATAAGCTCTAATATTTTGCTAGAAATTCAATTTTGAATTTATTAAGTTGATTCTAGCATTTTTATGTGACTGAACATAATCTAGGTTTTTGTGTGTGTTAGGTGTTTCACATACACTAGATTTATTGTTCATGTTACAAGTTCTAGATAAATATATTTTTGAGCTTTTGTTGATAACAATCTAGTTCTTCATGTTTTGTGCCTAATCCACACATTTCATATGTACATGCATCGTTAAGTGTGATTGAATTTTTTTTAGGATTGTAAACTAGAATACATGTGACATGTGCATATTGATTCAACTTTAGTTTCCATAGGATATATTGATCATATATACTATGTTGTGTGTGTTTGCATCATTTGCATTCACTTAGATCACATGCCTTGTGAAAAGGTTGGAATTCTCATTCCTTAGAGTGATTCTTTGGATTGAGCATTGGAAGTCACATTTGGAGAGTGATTCTTCAAGTTGTGCATTGGAAGTCACATTTCTTAGAGTGATTCTTTGATTTGTGCATTGGAAGTCTTGGCTAGGATAGGGGTGATCCGAATAGCTAAGCATTGGAAGTCTCATATTGGAGAGTGATTCTCAATTTGAGCATGGAAGTCACATATTGGAGAGTGATTCTTTGATTTGTGCATGGAAATCTTGACTAGGATCGGGGTGATCCGGATAGTTAAAAAATGAGGCATCTCTTTCATTGTGTAAGGGTTAAAGGGTAGATCTCTAGGTGAAGTGGTCACTTGAGGGATTGTATCTTTTTATCTTACTAGTGAAATATGTTTGCCAGTGGTTGTGGTATTAACCCGTGGATGTTTCCTCTTATGAGATTTTACCATGTAAAAATCATGTGTTAATTTTCTCTATCCTTATCTCTTGATATTTGTGTATATGTTGATATAAATCTTGTTTGATATCTTTGTAAGTGATATTCATAATATATCAAATTTGTATGTATTGGAGCTTTATGATTAAAAGCCAATATATAAATTGAGTTTGTATCATATGCAAGTTATAGCTTACATTGAGTGTTTTTGACCAACTATATCTTTAATTGATTTGATAATACTTGTTCTTGCTTTTTAAAGTGTGATACAAGCTACTTAGAGGGACAAACTTGTGTTTGTTTCAATGGAGAGAAAAAGTTGTAGCAACCTGTCCAACCCCTCCCTGTCTAGGTTAGTTCAAGGCAAATTAACCGTGTTTGTATTTTTCACCCTCTCTACACTTCCTTCCCAGTTTTGATGTCGTCCTTCACTTATTGTAGGAATCCCACTAAGAGTCCCCCCCTTATCAGGCTTTCGATCTGATTGCGAAGGCTGAAGCACTTCAACATGTTGTGCCCTACATCCCCGTGGAAGTCACAATACTTGAAATGGTTGTGCCGATCTTGGGGAAGCTTGATAGGTCTTGGCTTATTCATAAGTCCCTTGTCCTAGATAGCCAGGTATATAACCTCTCTAAGGATGTTGAGGAGGGTATATTGTTTATAGACGGCCTCTTCCTGATCATCTACCCTCGCTACTTCCTTAGCAGGGGGGGCTGATCAAACTAGTGAAGGCTTTCTGGCCCGCGATCCTCTAATTGGGAAGCGTTTCCAATTCTGGGGAAGCAGAGACAGGAGAAACGAGGACCTGTTCGGGGGACGGTCGCTATGCTTTAAATGCGGATCAGGCTTGTGACTTTCCTTCTTGGAGCGCTTGGTGATTCGCGCCTCATCATGCTCCACCCCTGACACGAAGTTGTTCGTCCAGTTTATCTACTCGATGGCTTTCATGTACACTTCTTGGAACGTTATTGGCTTGTCTTTGTTGAAAGATCTTCAGAGCTTCCTAACCCATAAGTTATTCCTAAAGTTGGTACGGGTTTCTCCGTGGTGAAGACACTCATTTGGATCACCTCCTTATGGAATCTTTCCATATATGACTTAAGTGATTTTATTCTATCATGTACCATATACTGGAGGATGATGAGGTCCTTCGAGCGTGGCTTTACTCCTTGGAACTGGACACCTGACTAGCGGGTGAAAGAGCTCACATTTCTAGAGGGAGCTTCTTGAACCAGGTCTTGGCGAAGTCGGTTAACATGGAGGGGAACATCCTACACATTGCCTTTCTCAAAGCATTATGGACCTTTATTTGATGCGTAAAGGACTCTAGGTGGCTGAGGGGGTCCTCCGAACCAGAGTATTTTTCTACGGGTATTTTGAACTTGGGCGGGAGCTCTGCTTTTTGGACTTCCTTGGATAGGGGAGCTTGCATCTTGTCCAAGGGGTTCTTAGGTCTCCCTCGATGCTTCCTGTAAGTTTTTCTTTTTCACTGGCTCATTTCTTTGACATACCACATTAGGTATTTGCTTCTGAGGGTAGATTAGGCCTCTTTGTTCATGATCAAGCTTCGATGACATCCTCAAGCTCAAGAGCACTTCAAAGGTATATCACTTGTGCTTAACTCTCTTTGAAAAGGATCAGTTGCACACACACACACTTTCATATGCATTTCCATATCACTTATATGTGTGCCTATCTGATTGTGTATTTGTGTTCATCACACAGTTATTGTATGATCATTGTTCTTGCATTTGTTTATTAGACTTAAATGTGTTCTTTGTGTTTATATTGATCGTTTCCAGTTATGTGTTAGAAAACGTTCACGCTCACATGTTGGTGTGCTTTGTTTTTGCACGTTGATCAAACCGGTGAGGATTCCCCTATGTTGGGAATCGGTGGTCTCTAATTGGCGGCCAGGATCACTGTTTAGAACCGTCATTTGAATCCCGATGGTTGTTGTGTCATTCTGCGGTTGATTCAACGGTTGTCCAAGCCGTCGATCAAACCATCGTTTTTGCTCCAGAATGTTGTGTTTTCTAGACACAATTCGGTGGTTCATTTGGCGGGCGGCCTAACCGCCGAATCACACCGGATATTCTATGATCAAATCGGCAATTGATTTGGCAGCCAACTTGACCACCGAACCTGACCGTTGAATGGCTGTTTCAAGGCCAATTTTGTCTTTTCACCAGCAGCTCGTGTTTTCCTTATATAAATACATCATCTTTTTCCCCATTTTAGTTTTGTGAGTTCATAATCCAACTTTAGTGAAAGAAAGAGATTTCTAAGAGAGAGAGAGAAACTTCTAAGGACTCACATTTACTCAACCAAACATCAATCCATGTGCATCTAATATCTTTCATGAATCATCACATCATGGGTCTTCTTGCTTTCTTTGACTAGGTAACTCCAACATGCTCTAGAACTTCTTTTTTCATTCTTTATGCCATGTTTGCCTAGATTAGCATCTATTTTCTTGATTAAATGCACGACTCCTTGTTTAATGCTATTTCTAACATGCTTGAGTTGTTGTTTGTTGGTTGAGATTACATGTTCATTGATAGCTAACATTTAAGACCATTTTTCCCTCTAACTAAATCTTCCGGCTTTACATTTAGATATTGATATCTAGGATTTGTGCTTATTGCCATCATTATATCTCTAGATAAGCATTTAATGTAGCCTAGCATTAATTGCATGTTAGAATATTTCTACATATTCACATAGGTTGTTCAATCTCTTCATTGATTGTTAAGCTTTGTGACTAAGTGGATTAGTGCACAAGGTAGTTAGCTTAAGATCACTATTAAAGGCCCGTTGGGTAGAGTGAAAGGTTGTTAGTGACCAAGAATGGTGTGACTTGAGGTCAACCTAGGTTGTAAGCTTTCATTCAAATAATGGATTTTTAGGACCGGGAGTGGCTAGAAGGATAGCCTATGAGTTTTGCCCAGTTTGTGGGTTTCTCAAGTAAAACAACTTGTGTGTTTTTAATATTTTCCCCTTTTTACTAATTAATTGAATGCTTGCTAATATGGAATAGTTTTGTTAACATTGATTAATCCGAAAAGTTGGTAATCAATCTATTAAAACCTATTCAACCCACATCCCCCCATCCCC
The DNA here is from genome assembly GCA_033220585.1 of Dipteronia sinensis. Taxonomy (NCBI): domain Eukaryota; kingdom Viridiplantae; phylum Streptophyta; class Magnoliopsida; order Sapindales; family Sapindaceae; genus Dipteronia; species Dipteronia sinensis. The sequence continues at coordinate 22,799,059 of CM065640.1, read as the reverse complement.
CCATCTAGGTTAGTTTAGACACACTATGTGTATTTTCACTTCCCTTTTTCTAGCTCCTCTAGGCGTCTTACCATCTTTGCCATATGGTCTTTTAGGCTCTTCGAGTCGTTGTCCCTAGATTGAGCCTACGGGCCTGCTTTTTCCTCGGTGGTTCTCTATGCTGCAGTAGCCCTATGTTCTCATCACGTCTCTCTCATTTACTCCTCTCATGGTCTGGATCGTTCGGCCTTAGTTTGGCATCCAGTCGCAGACCTATCTGTTGCTGCTGGTTGGCCCTGAAATGCTCTTCTTTAGGGAACCTCAATAGCGGACCTGATCCGGTGTGGTTCTGACGCGGCTAGACTCTGGGCTGGGAGAGGTGCGGGACCAAGCCTGTCGAACACTGGGACTCTTATGATGAGTCTGGCCTCTTAGGCATGGGAAGCATGGAGAGTGACTTGAGTGGGAGGTCCAAACATGTTCCAGCAGATTCCCTCTACAAAGGCCGCCACTTAGAGCTCGAATAAATCGTAGGTGGTTAGGCTAACGGCCGAGGCTGGAACAACCGTGGCTGGCTTGGATGGCTATAGTACTCGTGGTTCCTCAGGTTACAGTTGGTCAGGCTAAGTTGGGGCATTTTCCCTTGCCCATGTCTCCTAGGTGGACATGTAGAAATATGGCTCTGAGAGGTCAGGCTAACCCTGCGAAGATCTCAACCTCATTGCTCAAGCTTTGAAAGGAAATATGTTACTACAAATGAAAGCAAACCACTGTGGTCCAGTGATTTCTTCCTATAGACAGCGCCAAAGTGTTATCTAAAAAATCGGGTGTCGATCTTGGGACAACACTTAGACCTGCTTGAGCGGTGCTCCACGGTCGGAGGGGTCCGGACATGGACTAGCGCGCTTAATCACGGTTCTAGGCACAGTATCTAGTACCGAGATTTAGATGGAGAGGCTGATAGACGGCCCAGCAGAACCAGGCGACGCCAGTAGCTAGCCTGGACCAGTTCCCAGCAATACTGGTACCAGTTGTCACAAGCTGGTCACAACACTCTATCACACAAAAGTAAGGATTTTAGCAGGGTTCCAGGTAGCACATGATGTAATAAGTAACTATCTTTATTCATTTTAGTTATGTGATAACATTATAGTGGCAGAGTACATCGCTCTCATTATCTCCCTCTCTCGCTAATACAATAAGGGTCTCGATCGAAGAGACCAGTTGTTCTATAGTTGAAAATGTACAATGGAAAATGGCATCACACTTAAGACTAGTCGTCCTATAGTAGCAACTTGCTTTCTCTATTCGTTTTATTGAGTCCAACCCTTAACTCTTCTTGAGTTGGGGTATTTATAGAGCGTTCAGGATGTGGTAGGTGAGGAGGGTCCTCCTACGTGGGAGCCCTTGGCCTGATCCTCACCGCCCATTTGCTTCGGGCCAACTACAGCACACGCCCCGGAGGGTCGTGATTGCCCCAGTTGTGCCCTAGTGCTGACCTGGTAGTCTAGTAGGCTGGTGAGAGCCCTCTTATTTAAGCCGGATAACCATAGGGAGATCTCCACCATTCATCTGTGTTGGGCACATGCACCGCACATGCCCCGAAGGCCCAGGATGGTCCCACATATGCCCTAGTGTCCACATCGGTGCCTCGTAAGCGAATAGGTGGAGCTTTCTTTGATTATGGGTGGATATAGGCGCTTGAGCTGGACGTAAAGGTCGTTTTCACATGCGGAGCTTTTAGGGGAGACAAGGCCAGCGTCTGTCCCTCTGCCACTGTCAGGCACTTCTTCTCATCCTTTCCTCTTTCTACCTATGTTCTTTTTGTATCCTTTTTACCTGCTGGAACTCAGGGTTCGTTTTAGTGATAATTGGAGTTAACCTCTGGTAGGGCTAAGCTGGACATCCATTTAACCGTTGATCTCGATTGATAGGGGCGACCGGGCCCGTTAATCCCTTGTATTTCCTTTTCCTTGTCAATCTGGGCATAATTAATGCCCACCTACCTCAAGCCGTTAGCATGGGTTCCTTCCCCGGTTGAGCTGGTCTTTCTACTAGGGCTTGAATCAACCTTTCATGGGTCCTCCTTTGACATAAGTGGCTACTCTAGATCTTTCTTCTGCACTTATGTCGCTTCTATTTCTTTAGGGAGGTTCCGAGGGTCCTTTTTACTGCTCTTTTTGATGCGGTTAGGCGAAACGGGTCATCGCGGTACCCCGATTAGCCCCGATGGTATCGAAAATCCCGGTACTTGTTCGGGGACCGATATTGGAGGGTAGAGTGGGGTCGTGCTAGGCCCGGTTGTTTTGGTACTGGGGATAGAGCTCTCGGCTGGACCGAGGATCTCCGGTACGATCCCGAGTTCAGGTACGGAGGATCGAGAAAAGTGTTTCCTTGATTTTTTGGCCATTTTTTACGGTTAACAAGAGTTAAAGTGCAGAATTTATAAAAGCATCCTAGCAAAGTCAAGTAAAAAACAAGCATTTCAAAATGACTTTGAAGGCAAATAAAGCAGGGTAAATCAAAAGTCTCTGTCATCATCCTCGGACTCCTCTCTGTCATCAACCAATGGTCTCTTTCCTTTCGGATCGCCCTCAGCTCTGGCTCTCTCCTCAGCCTCTCCCCTAGATAACTCCATGGTTGCCCAGAGCTCTGCTGCATTGTCATAGATGGTCGGACCCGAAGAAAGAGGTGTCGGTGCTGCCTTCTTCTTCTTTCTCACATAAGGGACGAGATTAAGCTCCTTCAGCATCTCGCTCAGGTTCATCCACAACTTATCATAATAGCCATAGTTCTTCTCCCTACTCTCATTAACACCATGCGTCAGATCAAAGATCCATTCATTCGTGGTGTCTCTGATGTCATTTATCCCTACTATGACCATCTCCAAAGGTAATTTGTTCTCATCAACCTCTAGTAGCAGGGGCTCCTGAACAACATCCATCTGCTTTTGATCACCATGTGGTTGTCTGTAGGGATCTCCGTCAAAACTTGTCTTCTTTCTCCCTGTCTTCTTCTTCATGTTGGTGGGATCTCTCTCTACCACCAAGCCATTCCAAGTAGCTATCCATATATCTGCTAGTGGCGGCTCGAGTGGATGATCTAAAAAATCTGCCCCTCCTGCCAATATAACTGAGTGATAAGGCACAAGAAGAGAAGTGGCTGAGTATTGTTCCTTATTTGACCTACTGTGAGAATGTCGTCCTTCACTCAATACCCCACATCGATATACTCCCCATGTTAGATGTAGTGTAAGATCATAGCCACCTCGAATACAACTGTAATCTTGTAGGTCCGCGGCCTTAGTGAGTGGGAGATGAAAATGTTCCAGAGCGCCAATTATGTCTTTAAGTTCGAGTGTCTGAGAGGATAGTTTAGAGCTACCCAAAAGATAATTGGCTCTATGACAAGGTCATTTGCAAGATCAGTGTGTTGCCGGACGAAGTGCTCATTCCAAGTCACTCCATACTGAAGGGACCCCGGATTACCGATAGCGCAGCGGAAGAACTTTTTAAAAAAAATTATTTCAATGAAATACTGAAACTGCAACCAGTAACCCTAGGATCTATTTTTTGGAACAAAAAGAAAACAAAAGGAATCGAAATCAAAATATAAAAGAGAAGAGAAGAAACAATTTTCTTCATACCTACGTAGGAGGCTCTTTCTCTTTAATACAATCTGCTCCTAGTTTAAACCACTTGATCTGCCTGGCTATCTCTCGGAATTGGTAACGGGTGTGGGCGCGTCACGGTACTTAAGAACAACAGGAGAATACAGAGAGAAGAAGAAAAAAAAACAATTTTGTTTTCTATTTTTTTTTGGGCCGAACCCTAGAACACTTCTAGGTTTTTTTTTTCTCTGAACGCTCAAAACTCTTTTGATCGTATGTTTTTTTGTGTTCTCTTAGTTTCCAAAATCATATCTCATATATATATATATATATATATATATATATATATATACATAAATTATAAAACTACTTAACTAAATCTTTTAAGATATCTGATATCTTTAAAGATGTTAATTATGTTTTTGATTTGAACTCAAACTCTTTAAATTCAAAATTAAATATTTAATTTAATAAAACAAAATAATCATATTATCTTATTTTATTCAAAATCAAATATCAATTAACACCCTCCATTTAGTGATTAATAACATAATTAAATAATCTTATTATTTAATTTATTCAATCACCATTATTCATTAATTAAATAATCTCATTATTCAATTAATTCCCGAATAAATACGTGTCACTTTCATAACACAATTAATTGGACCCACGATATTTTGAGCTCCAATAATCCTTAGAAGTAATTAATTAAACTCTTTAATTAATATTTTATGATTATTAACTTCGGTGTTATTCCACTAAAAACCCGAAGCTACACTCTCTCAACTGTAGATGTTTTTACATAAACTAATAACTTTCGGTGTCTATCGATATATCTATTACAGATGGTATAATCCTCCACAAGTAGTTCATAATTAGAGCTGGGTCATAATATCTGTTATACCCCTCTAATTATATCTTTCTATTAAGTACCATTGATTCTCTAATAAACAATAAATCCTACATTCCTCACGGAATCAGGAGAGCGCTCATATTATTCAAACCACGAACCAACCCTTAAGGGAACTACCATCTACTTCTCGCAAGAAGGAGTGGATTCCACTATTGTGTACAAACCTTCCCAGCCACATGCCAAACCGCGATCCCAACATACGGAGCTTATTGATCGGGAATCCAGCTCCGACCTCACCTATGGTATATCAAAGACCACGATCTAACCCGAAGGAGTCGATAAGACACCCAGGATTAAGATCACCCATATATAGCAATCATTAATTGATATATATGAATCTCATCGTTAAACGGATTTTAGTGAGAGATTCATATAGATCATGGCCCAGTCCTATATGATCACATCATACAAGGTGCTTCCATTCTCATATCTCCAGATGAATGATCCAGTATAGGATCACCTTACACTACGAAATGGACGGCAGCTGTAGATTAACCACAAATAAAGTACTCAGCGTTATTTGCTATCTAAGGACTCTTTAGATTGCATGTCTCTTACTGTATCCAAATGTATATGACATTCATATACACAGTTCGAGATTACATTCGGCAATCTTGAATATTAAATGCACAAGTTATACACAATATATGACATAAGAAGAATGAATTAAAATATTCTTTTATTTATGTTAACATTCCATTTACAAATTACAAGCTTTAGGGCATAAACCCCAACAATCTCCCACTAGCACTAAAGCATGAGAGACATATCTCATAACCCTAGACCTTCTAGTTGACCTGCAAACACTTTAGCTGGTAAGGTCTTCATAAATGGATCAGCATGATTGACCTATGAGGCTATCTTGGTGACGATCAAATCTCCTCTCTGCACTATTTCTCTAATGAGATGATAATTTCTCTCTATATGCTTCCCTCTTTTGTGGCTTCTTGGTTCTTTGGAATTAGCCACAACACCACTATTATTACAATTAAGTGTAATGAGCTTATCCAGATCTGGAACAACTTTCAGATCACTCAAGAACTTACAGAGCCAAATAGCCTCTTTAGCAGTTTTAATATTTATTCACACCATAGACCAATGGTGGATGATTATTTGGCATGATTTTAGGGTTAAGACTATCTAAGAATTAGGGTTAGAGTATATACCAAACCTAACCTTGATTAATGCTCTTTTGAATGAATAAATTTTATCTTTAGCATAGGCCAAGCAAAGTATAGAATTTGGTTCTTATTTCTTGCTCTTAAGGATTTCCGATCGTTGTTCACACCATAGACCAAGGGTGAATAATAATTGGGAATAGATGACTCATCCCGCGATCATACAGTAATAGTTATATTAAAGATAAAGAATGAACCCTTGAATTTATTGAATTTTGTTTATAAATTAATTCCATACATTGAGTGTTCATAATTGAGGATCATTGATGACCTAGTGTTTTCTCTCCATTGATCACAACCATATTATTTTTAATTGTTTTCTTTAGTTTAATTTAATTTAGTTTAGATTAATCAATCCATCAACAATCTCTTGGTTACTTTTAATTTAACTTTAATTAAAATTAGTTTTCAATCAATAAATCTTTTTTCCTCGTAGGAACGATCCTTACTTGTCACTGTACTTATCTTTACGATTCGTGCACTTACGAGTGAGTATTTTATAACACGATTTTACACATCAGTATCCACTTATGGTCTCCTTGGAGCATCCTAGAAATAAGTAGACTACAGACTTGGGATCTAGCTTTCCAGTTCTGTTCTTCAGTACGTGTGCTGGAAACCCACATAGACGGAAATGTGGCAAACTAACTTTACGACCATTCCACAACTATAGGGGAGTCTTAGGAACATATTTGGATGGCACTACATTCAAAATGTATGCCGCTGTTTGTAACGCATATCCCCAAAAGGAATTTGGTAATGATGATAAACTAATCATAGATCTCACCATTTCCATTAGGGTTCTATTTCTCCTCTCTGCGACACCATTCTGCTGAGGTGTGCCAGGAGCTGTGAGTTGGGACACTATCCCATACTCGACCATAAAGTCTTCAAACTCTTAGTCAAGATACTCACCTCCACGATCCGATCGTAGAGTCTTGATAGTCTTTCCTAACTGATTCTCAACTTCAGCTCGGAATTCTTTGAACTTTTCAAATGTTTTCGCCTTCCATTGCATTAGGTAGACATATCCGTATCTTGAGTAGTCATCCATAAAGGTGACATAATACTCATAACCACCCCTAGCTTTAACATTCATCGGTCCATAAACGTCTGTATATATAAGCTCTAGCGGATCTTTAGCTTTAAGCCCTTTTTCTAGTAAAAGGTCTCTCAGTCATCTTACCTTCCAAACAAAATTTATATACAGGTAAGGTGTCAACCTTTAACTCACTTAAAGGTCAGCTTTTTACTAATCTGTTTATCCGGTCAAGGTTAATATGATCAAGCCTTAGATGCCAGAGATACGTTTCGTTTTTTGGAGAAATCTTATGTTGTTTAGTTTTTGGTTTTTCAACTTTGAACATTTCGGTGTTGAGCAGTGTTGTATGTATTAACGGTCTTAACACATAAAAATTGTTTTCATTAATTCATGAACAAATATTCAGACCATTATTTGCATTAATAACTTATTTATTATAAAAAAAACAGAATATAATTGTTCTAACAACTTAGAAACGGAAATTAAATTCCGTGTAAATCTAGGAATGAAAAATACATTGTCCAACAATATAAAACTATTATTACAAAAACGCAATCTAATTACGCCCACTACTTGTGCTGACACGATATCCCCTGAACCCACTCACATAGAGAAGGCCCCCTCCTCAAGATGTGTCCAAGAATCAGTCCACTGCAAAGAAGAACAAACATGGTTAGTGGACCCCGAATCAACTATCCAGGGTGAAGAATCATCTTCCACTAAACACGACTCAAGAACAAGTAAATCATATTTACCTTTCGTTTTCTTCTTCTTGGCTACCTCCTCCAGATACTGAGGACAGTTCCTCTTCCAGTGCCAGACCTTGTCGCAAAGGAAACATTTTCCTTTGCCCTAGTCGGTGGAGGCGCCCTTCTTTTTGCTCTGGGCTTTCTTAGGTTTGGGCTTACCCTTCGCCTTCCCAACAAACCTCTTCCTCTTCTTATTATTAGAGGAAGATGGTTCGGCAACATTTGCCTCACCGGTCTAACTTTTGCTGTACTTAGTCAAGGACTCAAAAGTAGTGAGCTCAATGAGCAACTGAATGAGACTGAACTTTAGCTTGTTCATCTCATAGTTACTCTTACACTGATCGAAACTCTTCGGAAGAGTCGTCAGTATGATACTCACCTGACTGGGTTCATCAATGGCCCCGCCATTGATCTTTGCCGTGTTGAAATAGGACATCATGTTCAGGACATGTTCCCGAATAGATGCGTCATCTTTCATCCAAGCAAGCATTGGGGAACGAATCGCTTCGTGCCGTTTTTGCTCAGAAGGCTGCCCGAACATAGCCTGTAATGACTCCATTATTTCGAATGTGGAAGTCATTGCTTCGTACTTTGTGACAAACACGTCTGTCATACTAGCTAAAAGATATGTTTGGGCTTTCTCATCTAATGATACCCATTTTTGATATGCCTCACGAACAGTTCGTGCGGCATTGGTAGTAGGAGCCGGAGGACATTCCTCCGTAAGCCCAAACTTTAGGTCCTTAGTAACCAAAAATTGCATTGATGTTGTGTTTCCATTTAGTGTAGTTATCACCAGTTAATTTATCATTTGCAAGTATTTGTAAGAGTGTAGATAACATGGCTGAGATAAACATAAAACAAGCAATTCATTCAGTCATACATTCATAACAAGTGCGAATGGTTTGGCATAAAATTAAACATGATGCATGAACATGTTTAATGAGCAAGAACAACCTAAAAAGAATTACTACGCCACGATAATCTAACATACCACAAGCAACTGCCGCCTTAGGGTCGGTCAAATTTTTGCATGTTATATCGAGACATTCTCAATCAATATTCTAGAATAACTCTTATTCTTATATCACTCAACCATCGTTTATTCTGTCAGGTTTTTAATTAACCAAGTTTAATCAAAACCTTGTGAGTGTAACCCATCATTTCAGATCTCATGAGCTTAACTCAAGCATTGCCACCTTAGTGTCAGTCAATCCCGAAATACCCTCAGAAATCATATCCATTAGGAAGTCAACCTTGGTATTGATCTTTGTGGAAACCCTCCTTAGGGAGGACGAAAGCAAAACCGTCACTAAGCCCCACTCGGATCTCATGGTGTTGAACTAATGATGAAGACTGCGGGATATAATGTCATATATCCCTCTCCCACTCACTATTTTATAACTAGGGTTTTCTATAGTTGTTAATGCACCTAGATTTTTACAAGATTAAACGGCTAACTTCAATCTAGTTGTCTAGCGCATTAACCTTTCTTTATTAGAATCGAATTCTAATTAACTAATAAATTATTACGATTTTTTACTCTTAAAAATCCAATCTATTAGTAATAATTCTAATCTATTTAAACAACTTACTAATACTAGAATTATTATAGTGTATTTACCAAGTTTTAACAATTAAAACTAAACACATTATTAGGTCCAATTGTAATTAGGACTTAATCGAATTAAACCTAATATTTATAATGGACCCTACTAATCTACATAATTAAACATATTAATAGATTAGTAATTAATGAGAATTACTAAGTTTTTACTCCTAAAAACTAATTCAAAATACACTAAGAGTGATAAAACTAACCTAGAGGGGGGGTGAATAGGTTTTAGTTAAATTAATCAAAATTAAACAACACAGCCCCTAATCTCTATCACAATCAATCATTGCCATAATAAAAGTGCGGAATAAACAAAAAGACACAATGATATGATTTACGTGAGAAATCCTCCAACTGGGTAAAAACTCACAGGCCTAATCGACAATCGAACCCTCAAATCCACTATTTGCATAAACGATTACAACCTAGGTTGACTACATCACACCTAATCGGTTACTAATCCGTCCTTGCTACCCGTATGCATTTAATAGTGATTTTAGGCTCTTGCTTGTATACTACTCAAGGCAAATACAAGACTTAACTCTTAAATGAAGAAATATAAAACCTAAAGTGAATATGATGATATTCTAAATGCACAAAATGCAAGGTCAACACATTTAATGCTTATCTAGTCATGTATGAATGCTTCAAACAATCCTAGATATCATGTTGCTATATGACACACATATAACTTAGCTATATAAATCAAAGCATTCTTAGATGCAATAGCTATCACAATACAACAACCCAAACATCAACAAAAATCTCTATTTATAATGAAAAATTATAATCTAGATGCATAAGAGACATAAAAGAGATTTCTTGTTAAGCAAGAACACAAGGATAGATGAGAGTGATGTTCTACTTACCAAGTAAGCTATGTTGATGAAGACCCATGCTTAGAAACATCCTAGATGAAGCTAGATGATGATAGAACCATGAATGAATGATGGGTGATTGGGTTTTGGACAATAAAAATGGTTTCTTGCAACCTTTTCTTGCAAGACACTCTTGAGCTCTAAAAGGAATGAAAGAGAATGAATTCTGAAGCTCTAAAGGGGCAAGGAAGAGGAAAGGGCATATATATATCAAGCCCTAGACGAAATGACACCGTTTTGAAAACAGTAATAAAAACCCGTCATTACCGCTGTACGTACCGCGGCTCGGGCAAGTTGTCCAGACCGCGGTACACGCAGCAGTGTGCCTACTGGACAACAACGCAGTTTGGACCGCTGTGCGTGCAGTGCACAGGCTGCGGTCAAGGCATCAGGGGCCTACTGAAGTCTACCGTATCACAGATCGCTGGCCGTACATGTGTACAGGACGCGGTCCAGACAGCATGAGCCGACTGATGATTACCGCTCTGTATGCCGCGGTGCAAGCAGTGCCTGCCAAGCGGTCTAGGCCGCGGTACTAGAAGAAACCCTATTTTCTAGGCAGACTCAACACACAAAGTGATGTGCAATATGTGCAAGTGTGGAGTATGATAAGTGACATACAATACATCATCCAATTGTATGTAAACAAGAATATAATGCATGCAAGTGAGTGTGTGCAGCTATATCCTTTCAAGTAAAAGTAGAGTCAAGTAATCTACCTTTCTTGAAGAACTTGGAGTCAATTTGAAGATCTTCAATTCCTAATCTACCCTTTTACAATGATTTACCCCAAATGTGATTTTGTCAACGAAATAAGCCAATCATAAAGTGAGGCACTTACAATCTCCCCCTTTGGTTATTTCGTGACAAAACCACCACTCACAAAGCAACCTAACTACCGCGGCTCGGGCAAGTTGTCCAGACCGCGGTACACGCAGCAGTGTGCCTACTGGACAACAACGCAGTTTGGACCCGCTGTGCGTGCAGTGCACAGGCCGCGGTCAAGGCATCAGGGGCCCACTGAAGTTTACCGTATCACAGATCGTTGGCCGTACATGTGTACAGGACGCGGTCCAGACAGCATGAGCCGACTGATGATTACCGCTCTGTATGCCGCGGTGCAAGCAGTGCCTGCCAAGCGGTCTAGGCCGCGGTACTAGAAGAAACCCTATTTTCTAGGCAGACTCAACACACAAAGTGATGTGCAATATGTGCAAGTGTGGAGTATGATAAGTGACATACAATACATCATCCAATTGTATGTAAACAAGAATATAATGCATGCAAGTGAGTGTGTGCAGCTATATCCTTTCAAGTAAAAGTAGAGTCAAGTAATCTACCTTTCTTGAAGAACTTGGAGTCAATTTGAAGATCTTCAATTCCTAATCTACCCTTTTACAATGATTTACCCCAAATGTGATTTTGTCAACGAAATAAGCCAATCATAAAGTGAGGCACTTACACTAATCTCATTAACTTATAGCCAATTATGTGAATTACCCATTTTAATCAAATTAAAATTAAACACATAATATAGAAGGCTATAATGCATGTATGACATATCAACATATATATATATATATATGTGTGTGTGTGTGTGTAGGCACACCTAATCTAAATGTTATGCATATGCATGACAATGCTTTAATTATCTCATAATAAAAGCATACATGAGTTGACCGAGTACAATGGGTTATTTAACTTAAAAAATATATATCTAATTACAAAAGTTATCCAAGGCATTCCTTGGTCTTCAAGTAATTCCTATATTCTTCAAGTCTTTGGGTTCTTTTTATTTTGGGCATTTAATCAAGTCCAGCTTGATAAATTTTTTTTTAATGTGATCCATCTCACAAATCAAACCTAAAGCCCAATTGTTACTTTAACACTTATTGGAGGCCCAAGGCAATATATATATATATAGCCCAAAATATTTTGCAAATTCGGAAACCCTAACGTCGTGAATTTTCAGCCCATAAAGCTTTCGTGCATAGCCGACATTCGTGCACGTAGGCTACCCGCACCAGTACAACGTGAACAGTACCGCGAAACAGTACCGCGCAAACAAAACCACATGAAAAGTGTCCTGCATGAACAGTGTCTGTCGCGCGTGTTTCTGATTTCACTCTTTCGCCTTCCGTCTTCTTCGTCCGATTTCTTCATACATATTTTACAATTAAATACATAGCAGAAAAAATACAACAAAGAAAATACATTAGAAAATAATATTAAATTACATCCCGGCATCAATATTACATAAAAAAAATTACAACCTTTAATAAGAACCCTAAAACCCATGGACCATAAAAAATTTACGATCAACCATGTTTAAATTAAATGATTTAATTATAAATATTCATACAATCATAAAGACAGTGTCTACACATTCATACATGCCATGAGCAACGAAATCGATTCTTATGTTCCAAAAAATTGGCTCTAATACCAATTGAAGGGATCCCGGATTACTGATCGCGCAGCGGAATAACTTTAAAAAAAATCATTTCAACGAAATACTGAAACTGCAACCAGTAAACCCTATGATCTATTTTTCGGAACAAAAAAAACAAAAGGAATAGAAATCAAAACATAAAAGAGAAGAGAAGAAACAATTTTCTTCATACCTACGTAGGAGGCTCCTTCTCTTTAATACGATATGCTCTTGGTTTGAACCACTTGATCTTCCTGGCTATCTCCCAGAATTGGTAACGGGGTATGGGTGCGTCACAGTACTTAGGAAAAACATGAGAATACCGAGAGAAGAAGAAGAAGAAGAAAAAAAACAATTGTTTTTCTTTTTTCTTTTTTCTTTTTTTGGCCGAACCCTAGAACACTTCAAGGTTTTTCTTTTCTTTTCTCTGAACGCTCAAAACTCTTTTGATCGTTAGTTTTTTGTGTTCTCTTAGTTTCCAAAAACATATATCATATATATATATATATATTATAAAACTAATTAACTAAATCTTTTAAGATATATGATATCTTTAAAGATATTAATTATGTTTTTGATTTGAACTCAAACTCTTTAAATTCAAAATTAAATATTTAATTTAATAAAACAAAATAATCATATTATCTTATTTTATTCAAAATCAAATATCAATTAACACCTTCAATTTAGTGATTAATAACATAATTAAATAATCTTATTATTTAATTTATTCAATCAACATTATTCATTAATTAAATAATCTCATTATTCAATTAATTCCCGAATAAATACGTGTCACTTTCGTAACACAATTAATTAGACAATCCGATTAATTAACCATGACCCTTGTTACCTAAAACGATCGGGCTAGCAAGGGTACCTAACGGACCCACGGTATTTTGAGCTCCAATAATCCTTAGAAATAATTAATTAAACTCTTTAATTAATATTTCATGATTATTAACTTCGGTGTTATTCCACTAAAAACCCGAAGCTACACTCTCTCAACTGTAGATGTTTTTACACAAACCGATAACTTTTGGTGTCCATCGATATATCTATTACATATGGTATAATCCTCCACAAGTAGTTCATAATTAGAGCTGGGTCATAAGGAGTGGATTCCACTATTGTGTACAAACCTTCCCACCCACAAGCCAAACTGGGATCCCAACATGCGGAGCTTATTGATCAGGGATGCAACTCCGACCTCACCTATGGTATATCAAAGACCACGATCTAACCTGAAGGAGTCGATAAGACACCCAGAATTAAGATCACCCATATATAGCTATCATTAATTGATATATATGAATCTCATCGTTAAACGGATTTTAGTGAGAGATTCATATAGATCATGGCACAGTCCTATACGATCACATCATACAAGGTGCTTCCATTCTCATATCTCCATATGAATGGTCCAGTATACGATCACCGTACACTATGAAATGGACGGCAGCTGTAGATTAACCATAAATAAAGTACCCAGCTTTATTTGCTATCTACGGACTCTTTAGATTGCATGTTTCTTACTGTATCCATCTGTATCTAACATTCATATACACAGTTCGAGATTACATTCGGCAATCTTGAATGTTAAATGCACAAGTTATACACAATATATGACATAAGAAGAATGAATTAAACTATTCTTTTATTTATGTTAACATTCCATTTACAAATTACAAGCTTTAGGGCATAAACCCCTACACCTATCTCATCTACTCTTCCACTTATAAATCATCTAGAAGCTTAGTCCCGTAGTACCTGTTAATGTCTGCCACATCAACTCTGACCTCTCTGTCTCTAACCGTTATAAGGGCACCTCTCTTGTACTCATCGGGGTCCATCCCCATATAGAACTCATCCACAATCTTCCTGCAATACTTGGGAGGGGTGCTTGTGTATGTGCGCTATCCCCTCTCATTCACCATCCTGGGTATCGAGGAGGTTCCCAGCTCCTGCCCAGCTATTCCTTTATCTATAATCTTTGCCCACCCTCTGAGGAACTCCAGATGGTTCTTGAAGTGTTTGTTTAGGGTACATTTTGGTGGTGGAAGCCTCTTGTCTGACTTCTTGGTTTTCTTGCCCGAACCTTGGCCAATTTTCTTTGCCATATTCTTGATTCTTGTTGACATGGTGTATCAAAATGTGCACAAGAAAATAGAGTAGTTTAGGCTCATGTGTACACTTGCCATGGACTCAAATCATCAATCATAAAGCTCAAAATTGCACAAGTAGGCTTCAATATAAAATCTATACACATCCATATCAAGATATTCGACCAAATAGAGACAATGGTTGTGCACGACAATGGTTGTGCACATCATAAATGTATGAATGGGATATAATCAATATTCAATTAGATACAATCCGTACATTAAACTCAATAAGTGTTATCCCTACAAATTCACACACCTCTAAACAATCATCTATTAGTCACTTAAAACTACACACAATGAATTTTTGCATCTTACTCATATGTAGTCATATTCTACCACCTCATAACAATTTCAAGGTATTCAATTATTTCAATTCATATTCTATTCCCTCACAATTCATCACATATCAAAAATCCCAATTCACATATTCAATTCACAATATAAAACCCTTAATTTGAAATTCAATTATGGAACAAGTGAAATACTCAAATTCAACATGTTAACACATCACTAATCATAGTCAAGAATAACCCAATTTCAATTTTAGCAATGAGACATTAAGGGTAGAAACCCTAACTTCGAAATTTGGGCATCAAGGGTTCAATTTTTACTTTCATTCAATTGAATCACTCTCTACATACATAATTCAAGGAAACCCAACATGGAATATTAACAAAGCACTTCAATCAATCCAAATAAACCCTAAGTTTTGAATTTAAGCATACTTATGGGCAATCAACACTCCAAATCAACTTAAATCACAACCACTTGCATCAATGAAACAAAACCCATCATCTAAACATGAAAGCAAGAATTCGTAGGTTCAATCATACTATTCATACAACTACATTCCATACCAAACTAAAGAGAAGAATGGATAAATATTGCTCCAATCACGAATTTGATGAAGAAGAGAGATGGAAATCATACCTTGTTGATGAATTATCGCTCTTACGTGGAGAGGAAGCAAGAAAATACCTTGAGAGGGAAAAGGGAAATTTTTGGTTTGAGTTTGTATGTGTGAGACCTTCTTGAAAATGACATGATGTATATATAGTGTGTAGTGTAGGGTCCTGATATATATAGGTATGGACCCGCGCAGTAGACCTGCGTATTGTGAATCACAGCCGTTTCACCTAAACCTGCTCTTCCCAGTTCACGGACAGTGTGCAGGTAAGGTTACCCATGCACTGCATGTTGAATTTCCCAGATGAGTATTTTGACCCTCCTTTGACCTGTAATGAGTTTCAACAAAAATATCAATTTACCCTGCCTTATTTCCTAAATTAAAAACACTCAACAAAAATTAAAATGGTAGTAAAACTCGAAAAAGGGATCCCACAATAAATTTTTCTTCCTCAAACTTAGTTGTACCTAACATTTACATGCACATAATAACAAGGTAATGAGCAAGAACTTAGTCTAGAAAAGGAAAGAAAGAAAAATAAATTGTGCAATCCTAAAATGCAACAAGATGTTCAATGTGATGCATACATGGAAGGGCTAGGATCGACTAAGGGTGGCTTAACCAAGTTGGGAGATTCATTCTTCCTAACAACACAAATGGGCACTAGTGACTCTAATTCTCCCCTTATTCTAATTTGGCTCACCAATTCCTTCCTCACACATATCTTCTTTACCCTAGGTGCATTCTTCCTAATCATAGCCGCACTTGTCTTCCTATACTGATTGAACTTGTAACAATGGACTTAAATGTGCCCTTTCTTTGAGCAAAAGAAACAAGTAAGAGGAAAGTGTGAAAAACTCCCTCTTGATGAGTAGCTTCGAGGCTTTTGGATTCGTTTCATTTGGAGCGACTTGACCTCCTTTTCCACCTTGTCAAGCTGGACTATATAGTCGCATTTCTTGACCTTTGATATCTTCAACGCCAACTCTTTCTTGCTCAGTTCATTTTTGGCTTTTTCCAATGCATTTGCTTTTCGTTCAACTTCCATGAGCAATTTTCTTGCTTTCCTAATGTATTCTTCTTCAAACTCTTCTGTGAGCTTTGCTAGTTCTTCTAAATCATTTGATGTTGAACTCATTTCCTTCTCAAGCATCTCTACCTGCTCTCCTAACTTTTTGTTGACTGATGAGAACTCTTATACCTTCTTTCTAAGCACCCCGTTCTTCGCCTTGAGAGGCCTCACTTCAAGCATAAGCTTTTTGTTCCTCTTCTCAACTCTATCAACTTCCTCAAGTTCTTATTGATCAAAGACAATCTCTTCAACCTTGAGTGCTTCTTGCTCTTTAAAGTAATCTTGTTACCCTTCTAACATCTCCAAAACCTTCTCAACTGCTTGCACAAGGTCGCAAACACGTCTATTCTTCTTTCTTCCTTAGGGCACTTCTATCACAAAACATCTTTTTCATCAATTCTCTCTTCTGGCTTGTAGACTTAAAATGCCAAACTCTTGCCACAATAACTGAAGGATAATCTCCTTGTGAAAACATCTACAATCATGCTTGCAGTGGCCATGAAAGATCTTCCAATGAGTAATTTCAAATCTCTCTCATAAGGCGACTCATCTTCAACGTCCATGACCATAAAATCTGCCGGTACTACAAGACCGTTGACATTAATAGGAATGTCTTCTACTATGCCAAGTGGAAGTCTTGAAGAGTTGTCCACCATCCGGAGTGTCATCTTAGTTAGCTTGATGGAGCTAATCTTCAATTGCTTGTACAATTTTGATGGCATCATGTTGATACTTGCTCTCATGTTTAAGATTGCTCCCATCTTCAATGAATTACCAACTTTGACCAAGATAATAAAACTCTCGGGGTCTTCAAGTTTAAGGGAGAAACTCTCCCTAACAATATCATCAAGTCCATCTACTTGCTTTACTACCTCCTCCTTATTGTGATTGTCTTCATTCTTCACCTTTCCTAACACCTCAACCGGTTCCAATGAGGGCTCTTCCTCCAAACTCTCACTCTCATCATAGATAGCTTCAATCACTTTTGCATGCTCATTGTTGCTCGGAGACTTCCCCTTGTCCTGCTTGTGAAAATCACCAGTGATCTGACTCAATTGTGTCTCGAACTTCCTAATTAAAACATCCATCCCATTAGACCTCTGATCATTTGATTGAATGTAGTTATTCAAGACCTGTTCCGTTGACCTTTTAGAGTTCATAATGGCATGAGAAGCCTACTCAACTGTCTAGATGAACTCTCTCATCTCTTTTTCAAAGGTTTTGGTCCTTGGTTGATATGAGCTTAATTGGGTGTTGTTGAAGCTTTTCTGTTGGTTGTTATTTGAGTTTCCCCATTGGTTGTTGTTTCTGCCACTTACTTGATTATAGTTCTAGTTGCTGTTGTATCTTTGGTTCTGAAATCCTTGATTATTGGAATTGTTGTTGTTTGACCATGAGAAGTTTGGGTGATTCCTCCACCTTAGATTGTAAGAGTTGGAGAATAGATCATTCCGTTGTCTCTGAACTCCTTCTAAGACTTAGGCTTCCTCATGCTACCCCAAAGATCCATCTCTCCACTAATTACTTCTCCAGTCACTTGATTTGCACTCGAGCTTGCCTTGATCATCATCTTCATATATTCTTTCATAAACTACAATTCCTTTGCCATCATTGACATTTCAATTGCCATTCCCGTGCCTCTATCTATCTCAAATCTACCACATCTACTATTACTTAAAGTCCTCTACTACAAAGTCTGAGTTAACTTCTCAAGTATCGGCTTTAGCAGCTCTCTTATCTGTAATGGTCCCTCTGCAAGCGTTATCAACCAACATCTGGGTAATGGATGTGAGACCACTGTAGAACAAGGTAACCTTCAATTCATCGGGATATGTGTGAGGAGGGATCTAGGCAAGTCAAATCTGAAACCTTTTCTAAGCCCCATGGAAAGGCTGGCCATCCTCCTCAGCAAAGGTAGCAATCTTCACTCTTAATTCCTTCGCCTTGGCTGCTGGAAAAAATTTGTTATAGAAAGTCTTACAGACTTTAGCACATGTGGTGAGTAAACCGACTCTCAAAGCCATATACCAATGCTTTGCGTGCTCCTTCAAACAATACTGGAAACACCTCATGTGTAACTACTCCTTTGTTAGAACTATGTCTCGTGCCACTATAGGAAACGTCTTAAGGACTGTACTGTACTCCTTCATGAATTGTAACCAGTCTTCGGTAGGTAGCCCAAAGAAAAACTGGAGTAAAATGATGTGCATTCCCTTCAACTCGTACTTTCTAGCAACATCATCGAGCACAATTGCAGTAGGTTAATTTCTAATGGATGGGAGAATGTATTCTCCAATTGTCAAGCCCAAATCTTTATGTTCCGGATCTTGAGCCACTTGCTCTAGTAAAACTGGTGGTACTTCTTCTGTCATATTTTCTTCCAACTGATTTCCTTCAAATTGCCTAATCAATCTTTTGATATGATGAATGTTATAGTTTTCCGGAAACAATGCACTTCTCAATGAACGTCGACCGTGCATATACCTAAGAACCTGAAAAAGTAAGACACCAAAAACATAAACACAATAAAAGAAACTAAATGAACTAAAACAACAAAGCAATTAATACTAAAGCTAATCTAATCACTACTATGCTCGTCGATCCCTAGCAGCAACTCCATTTTTTACAAGGGCCATTTGTGTATGTTCACAAATGTCAAAAAGAAATTTATAAAAGACCTCAAATGTGCTCAAAATGTTTTAAAAACAAGTATAATGGCAAGTGAGGTATCGTCCACGGGGATCGAAAGGTAGCAATAACTATATTGACACTCTAATACTAGTTATGCTAAAAGTAAAATGAAATGGTTTATTTTTGGAATTATAAACTAGTTGCAAATGACATTAACTAAATAATCTAAAATGAAACTAAGACTAACAAGAATGTGAAATGGTAAAATAAGATATTAGATGGTAATGAGAGTTAATGCAATCACAACACAAATAGTAGGCAATCTATTTAATCTTTGAAGAACCTATTCAACTATTTAGGGTTAATCTACCGTTTAAGTGTGATTTGAGAACCATCAACCTTCACTCTCAACTACTTGGTTGGATTTGGAGGGATAGAATATCTCATCACTAACTCTCTACTACACAACTACTAGGTTGGTTTATGAGAGAATTTCATCTTTAAGCATGGGTAGATTTTAATGGTTGGGATGACTTGGAAGGGTATATTCTCAACCCAACTTTTCCATTGTAGCGGGACGTATCAGAAGGACATATTCTCGACACATCCCTTCCATTCAATTTAGCTTGTTTTAATCACCTTAAAGTGGGTATCTAACTTGAATTAAGATAGGGCATATCTACTTAACCTAAGAAGATATATATTCCAATTTAAAAACGCAAATTAATTTGACACTAATCATGAATTAAGGGAGGGCATATCAACTCAATCCAAGAAGTAATCAAATGCATTTAAAAACATTCAACGAAACTAAATAATCAAATAATAAAGATATGGTGGACTACCCACAATTCATGTGTTAATACATCAACTCCCACTTAGAGTTTAGCTACTCATAATTAAATAACAAAGAAGAATAAAATAAGCAAGAGATAAGGAAAGACCCATTGGCATATTGTGATTTCTCAAGTCTTCAAGCTCCTATTCTCCTCATATGTATGTAATTCGTGATCCTTGAGTGGGTGATGTGGTTTGAGTGAAGTAAAAGCGAAAATGAGTTGTATGGAAATGATTTGGTGAGGAATTGGGGTATGAAATGGTTAATGATGGGTTTGAATTTGGTGGGAGGATATTCCTAGATCTAAATGAGGTAATGGTCTGAAAAAAGACTAAGAGGGCGTGTGTGTGAAATCAGAAAAGTTTATATTTATATGGTTTCCAAAAATGGGTCTGAAAATGTTGATATAAGCGAATCAGGTGCAGTTCACAACCTGATGTGCGCGGGTATGGACCCGCACAATGGACCCACGATGATGCATTTGGGCTGCTTATTCTCTCTGTTAGTGGTTAGTGTGTGGGTAGTGTGCGGGTATGGACCCGCACGTTGGGCACTTTTTGCCATTGGTTGGTTCTTGGTGTGTGGGT
The DNA here is from genome assembly GCA_033220585.1 of Dipteronia sinensis. Taxonomy (NCBI): domain Eukaryota; kingdom Viridiplantae; phylum Streptophyta; class Magnoliopsida; order Sapindales; family Sapindaceae; genus Dipteronia; species Dipteronia sinensis. Next base: position 22,778,461 of record CM065640.1, on the reverse strand, counting down.
CACTTGGATGGTGTTGGACCCGCACAGTACCTGCGATCTGGGCACTCCTGGTCATTTGGAGGAGTTGTGGCTCTCGGGTCGCAGTTAGTGCATAGGTATGGACCAGCGAATCATGCCTTGAAGACTTGGAAGTGCACGGGTAAGGTTAACCGCACAGTACTCGCGCACTGACACTTGAAATCTTCTGAGCCAAAGTGCGCAGGTGTCCTTGCTTCCTTGTGCGGGTGTGGACCCGCTATGGGACCAGCGAGCTGGGCTCCATTCCTTGATTTTTAACTTGTTTCGCACCCGAAAGTCCCGATTTGCACCTCTAATACCTGAAATACATTGTAGGCCTAAAATAACTAGAAAAGAGTCATTAGACACCAAAACACACTCGAAAACAAGCTAAAGGATATGGAATTGATGGCCAAAATATAACATGATTTTGGCACGAACATTTATTAATATTAAAAACTCTCTTTCTCAAATGAATCAATATATTATTCATGAATATTAATATTAATAATTGACAAAATTCAAAATGAATCAATATATTCTTCATGAATATTATATAGATAATGAACAAAATTTAATGCCAAACTTTTCTCATGTTGACACGTGGCGAGTTTGGGTGGGTTCCATTATAAGGTATTATATAGATATAATATGGTAAATGAGATGACCAAACCCCAAAATGCAGAGCTTTTGAGGGTTCGAAAATTATATAGCACTTTTTTAAGGGTGTCTTTTAAGACTATCACTATTTTAAAAAATTTAAGTTTAAATGACACCTATTATGGTGAAAGGACAAAAAAGCCCCCACGGTTTTTATTTTTTATTTTTTATCTTTTTTACTTTTCAGTTTTCCTTTTTTTTTGTTCCTCTTCGTCTTCTTCGTTGGACCTTCAATGGAGGTCAAACAGACCTCTTTGTTCGACCTCCAATGTAGGTCGAAATCGACCTTTATTGGAGGTAGAAGTCATTTGACCTCCGTTGGAGATCTAATCGACCTCTATGGAGGTCGATTAAGGTCAATGAAAAAGAAGATAAAAATAAAAAATAAAAAATAGAAAATTTCATATTTGTCCAATAAGTCTCAAAAAATACCTTAAATGTCTCAAAAACTACGAAATAAGTATCGGAAATAATAAGTCTCGAATCTGAGACTTATTAGGTATTTCAGAGACTTATTTTGTAGTTTCCAAAACTTTTGGGTTATTTCTGAGACTTATTAGGTATTTTTATAATTTCCAAGACTTATTGGGTTTATTTGTAATTTTCAATACTTATTGGACTTTTGGAAATTACAAAAATACCAAATAAGTCTCGGAAATTATAAAAATACCCAATAAGTCTCGGAAATACCCTAAAAGTCTCAAACATATCCAAAAAGTCTCGAAAAATCCAAAAAGTCTCGAAATACCCAATAAGTCTTGAATTAGTGGATATTTCCGAGACTTATTTTGTAGTTTCTAAGACTTTTGAGGTATTTTTATAATTTCTGTGACTTATTGGATAAAAATGAAATTTTCTTAATTTTATTTATTTTTTTCATCTTCTTCTTCATCAATCTCCATTGGAGAGCGATTTCAATCTCCATTAAAGGTCGTTTTCAACCTCCATAGAGGTCGATTAGACCTCCGGTGGTCAAAAGACTTCGACCTTTATTGGAGGTCATTTCAACCTCTAATGGAACTCGATTTCAACCTCTAATGGAACTCGATTTCGACCTCCAATGGAGGTCCAAGGAAGAAGATGAAGAAGAACAAAAAATTAAAAAAAAATTGGAAAACTAAAGAGTAAAAAAGAAATCAAAAAATCAAAACTGTGGGAGCATTTTTGTCTGTTCATCATAATAGATGCTATTTAAACTCAAATTATTAATGTGATGATAGTCTTACAAACCCACTTTAAAAGAGTGAAAAAACCTCTTATTTCTGCAGATTTTGAAATCATATACAAAATCTTGCCAAATTCTCGATTTTTGTCTCGGACAAAGTCACCACTCACCAAGTTTTGAAAATTGATTATGCTTGGACACCATCTTCCTGTTTATGCCTTGGGATTAGGGATGGCAATTTGATCCAGACCCGCGAGTACCGACCCGAACCCTAATAGCATGGGTCGGGCCTTGGTCCTCATTTTTGGGTCTCGGGTCGGGCCTAGGTCTGAATATATATGACCCGATACGAGTCCAGATCGGATCCGGGTCTGGCCAAAACTTTAGACCCGAACCCGAGGACCCGACTAATTTGACACGGTATATAAATCTTTAAACTTAATTTATTCTTTCCTTTTTATTACCGCAGCTCAATCCCTAAATCCTTAATCACTTCCCAGTCTTCTCAGTCAAACCTTACCAGTTACCACAGCTCAATCTCTATCCCAGCTTTCTTCCTTGCTTCTTCCTTGCTTCTTTTGTGCTTCTTCAGTGCCGAAAGCTCACAAGTCACAAGTCACGTACACCTTTCGATTGCCGAAAGCTCCATTCCCCGTCATTGCACGCGAGTCTCTCTGAAATCTAAATCCATGTAACTGTCTCTCTCTCATGGTCCATTACAATTTTATCTCTGATTTCTTATTGCGGTCCACTACAATTTAATCTTTGATTGATACGGCTAAACAAGTAAGCCAAAACAGATATTAGTGGGTTCATTTCAGTTTTTGAAGTGTTATTCAGTGTGTTATTGTTGAGGAGGATTGCCAATGATGTTATGTTTGCAAAAGATATTCAATTTTAAACTTTTATTATTAAGGAGCTATTATTATTTTAAGTCTATTTCTGTTGCTTTGTTTTGCATTCATTTGCTTATTTCGTGGGTTCTGTTCTATCCTATAGCTTGCAAATTAAGTGAATTATTTGGCATTCTAAATGTTAAGAAGGTTTTGGGATGATTGTTTATTCTCCGCAGATGGAAAATTCATGAACATTCTTAAAGTTCTTTGTGGGGCTGCCATTTCTATCTTGACTCATATGTTGAGGAGGTAGCATTGGTTTAGTTTGGTGAGTAGTCAAGAGGGAATTTGCCTAGTTATTCAGTTCCTTAATTTTGGCTTACTTGTTTAGCCGTATCAGTTGAACGTATGGTTCTTTGGTTTTGGCTTACTTTGGTTTTGTAACTACAATTTGGATATCCTTAATTTGGGATTTCTGCTGGGTTCAATCATACAGAAAAATATGTGGCCTTGAATAAAAAAATCCGATGGGTTGCTCGTAAAGTGGATATAAGTTTATAAATCGAAAGTCGTATATATGTGAATCAATGTGATAGGTATGCGTTTCAACTTTCAATAGTGCTTAAAGAAGTTCTTCTCTGTCATAAAAATGTAATATAATATATATATCACAGATAATGACATAAATCACATAATGTTAATAATTTAAAGTTTGTTTCAATCTAGACTTCCTTTAAGACATGAGTTAAGTTGGCTTTGAATATTGATATGCTGAATTATTTGTGTTAATGGAAAAATTCACTCGAGATGAAAATCTCAGTTAACACCCTCACCCACTACCGGTTGTAGTAGCGGGGTAGGTACCTTCGGTAGCGGGGTCCCTTTCTATGATCAAGAGCAAGAGATCAAATGATGGAGAAAGAACACGAGGGACCAGGAGATGTAAAAGAAAACTGTTTTATTTAATAAATCACTATAAGAGGATTACAATAAGTATACACACACTCTTCTCTCTATTTTCACTCTTTTACACATGATGGAGATGGAGAAAGCGTTCGTGTTGATAAGTGGATATTTTCCTCCAGTGATTGTCAAGGGACTCTCACTGGCTTCGGGGAATTTTTAGAGATAATTCTACCGGAGTCTCTCTTGTTATGGCGATCAAGAATCTTTTCAGCCTCCTTTCCTTTGTCTTTCAATACCGTATATGTAGTATTCTCTCAAAATCCTCTTGAAACTCAGTAGTCATAATGAAGATCATTGAGAATCCTATTTTAGGCGTTGAAAGGCATTTGAGTGAAACTGAAGGCGCGGGATTTGATCCCGTTAATCAATGGCAAATTAAAATTCTGATTCGGTTGACCATTGGGTCATTAATGGCGCTTTATTTTGGCGATGGAGTTGTAGGGAAAAATTGCTTAAAACCACAGCGGAAGGCGAAAAAATAATTTTCGTATAGTTTAAAATTTTTCTAAAGATTTGAACCTTAACCCTTTAATTAATTAAACTCAAATATACGGTTAGAGTTAAATACCACTTGTCGCGTGATCCGATTGACTTACGTCGATGGTAATCCGCAAGATCTTCAATCCTAGCACGTACGTGAATCACCTAGGAGCGTGGTCTCCCTTTTTCTTTGAATTGCTTATCTTAGAATGGATGTATGGAATTTCTGATCTTGATCTTCAATAGTAAAACACCAAGAGCCTAAAAAAATAGTTCCGGTCACTTTTGAATTCACAATCAATATGATTAAAACTCGCGTAACCCTAAATCGAAAGTGTGCACAAAACCTTTTAATGTTAAAGGCTTATAAGTGCACTATCGAATGAGAACTTATTTTCTTTTTCTCTCTTGGCCGAAAATCTATGTGTATAGAGTAGGATTTTTTTATTTTCAAAACCAACAAAAATCTCTCTCTATTTTTCTTCTTGGTGGCCGAAAATTCATAACCTTATATTTATAGGTTGGCCGAATTTTCTCCTTCGCCAAGTAGAGTTGGCCGAATTCATTGAATAGGAAATTTAGGGTTGGTTAATTTCCTTACTTGAAAAGGAATTATCATTTTCCCTAATTCCTATCAATTCAAGAATCCTAACCTTTGTAGGACTAGTGGTGGCCGAATTCTTTGTATAATAAAGAGTATATGTGGACTTAATCCTTACCACATTAGGACTCCTATCACTTAAAAGAATTCTAACCATAATCCAACACATAGTATTTAATTTACTGATCAGGAAAAGATTTTGATTTAAACCATTAATTAATTAAATAATTAATTAATTCCCATTTAATCAAAACAATAAAATAAAATAATATCTTGGGCTATTTTATTTAGCCTTGCCGCCCACACCATGTATATATGGGCCCAATATTATTTTTCTTATTTTATTTAATCCATTAGACTTTAAATAAAAGCCCACATGTGAACCAGACTTATTCTTACTAAAAGAAACAAGCCTACATGTCTCCTTTTAATATATTAATATAATAGTGCAGCCCATTAAATAAATAATAGACATATTATATTCTTAATATATTAAATGCAATTCTAGATGGACCCATAAATTGGTCCGGTAGAATATATCAAGTGATCCATGCAAGTACGTGTGGATTGTGGATCTTGGCGGGCTATCTAAATTTAAGCTTCAATAGACATAACCTAATCACAATCAACAAATGATTCACTTAGGTCCGATCTATTAATTTTAACTCATTCCACTAAAGAGCTAAAATTGAACTCTTAAATAAAGATAGAATACGGAGATGTTTCTCATTCATACCCTAGACAATCTTATATGAGATGGTGTATCCTCGTGAATAATATCAGTAATCGCCAAGAGCTCATAGACCGCCTATAGCTCTCCAAGTTACCATATTTCCTCATATGACCACATTTTGAACTTGGATATTTTGACTTGTCCAGAGCCATGTCTTCAATAATCATTATTGAAAACTCAACGTTGAGATTTAATATCCAATACCTCAAAACATCCATATGATGATACTATACTCTCATTTAATAAATGGAGCCACGATGTCCATATCTATAAATGAGGTCCTCTATCGATTAACAAATGAATACCACCAAACTATCGAGGATAGACTATGCTATATAATCGTACTCATTGATAGCTCAAATGATAACACTTGCAACCATAAGTCCATCATTTATCTCAGGATTTAGATAGACTCTCTGATTGTCCTGATAATGAAAAGGCTTATATCTAGTGAGGGTTCTAGATAAAGTATTTCATTGTGATCCAGTTCAATGCACCCAGTGCACTAGATTCTTTTACTCGAAAACCTTTCGATGATTTTAGACTCATCATAATTCATTTGATCCCACTCAAATGCTAGTAAAAGAATTCTACAACTTTATCAAGATAGAGGTGTCCAACCTTTAACTTAAGTTGTGAACGTTATTCAAGACTAACTAAAGAATTGTGTCTACCTCATACATATCCGGATTGAAAATACACTCTAAGCGTGTGTCTAACAACCTAGAGGGGGGGGTGAATGGGTTGTTAATCGATTATTACCAATTTTTCGATTAGTCAATATTAATAACATAACCCAACATAAACAAACAAACAAAATCAAGTAAAAGTGCGGAATATAAATAACACTTGATTTTTACGTGGAAACCCTTCAACAAGGGAAAAACCACGGGCTATCCTTCTAGCCACACACGATCCTCAAATCCACTATTGTAATGATGTTTACAACCTAGGTTGACCTCTAGTCATACCATTCTCGGTCACTAACCCACCACTACTACCCAACGGGCCTTTATAGTGAATCCTTGATCACTTTGCTTGCCAACCACACCTTGGTTGCAAGACTTCACTTGCTTGTGCACTACACCTTGTAGTCACAAGACTTTAACTCTCAAGAAGAGATTAACAACCTAAGTGAATATATGAATACTCAAAATACAAATAATGCTAGGCAACACTAAATGCTTATCTAGGGATTTAAGATGACATTAAGTACAAATCCTAGATATCAATGTCTATATAAATGCTCATAAAGACCTAACTAGATATAGATGTGCAAGTCTAAACTCTAGTCATCAAACAAAGCCATATCAACATATGTTGTCATTAATCATGGCAAGGACAGTAAATGCAATTAACAAATGCAATCAATGAGTCCTAGTTAGCTAGAGGGCAAATATGTCCTAAATGCAAGCTATCACAATACAAACCCAATCATACAAAGGAACTCATAAATATATGCATTAAATAGAGTCCTAGCATTTAATCAACTAATAAATGCAATAAAAACACAATCTTGGAAAGTATGAACAAATGATAAATATGGGGTTTTTGTTCAACTTACCAAGTCAACTAATGATGAAGACCCATGCCTTAAAGATGCTTAGGAATGCATGAAGGTGATGGGTTTTGGGTTTGGAGAGTCAAGGAACAAAGCTTGAAGCTTTCTCTCTCTAAGGGTTGTTCTCTCTCATAAAAATGGGTTCATGAAGCTCTAAAACGAGTTGGGGAAGAAGAGAACATATATATAGAAACCCTAGACAAAACTGCATCGTTTTGGGTTTGAGAAACAAAATCCCGTCAATACAGCTTGCTGGACCGCTGCTCGGGTAAGTGTCCAGACCGCGGTACATACAGCAGTGCACCGTCTGGACAACACCGCGGTTGGGACTGCTGTGCGTGCAAGTGCACAGGTCGCGGTCCAGGCAGCATGGGCCTACTGAAGTCTACCGCTTCAGGGACCGCTGGGCGTATATGTGTGCAGGACGCGGTCAAGGCAGCATGTGCCAACTGATGTATACCGCTCTATATGCCGCGGTGCAAGCAGCGCCTGCCAAGCAGTCTAGGCCGCGGTAAGAGAACAAACTCTCTTTTCCAGGCAAACTCAACACACTAATTAATGTGCAATATGTGCAAGTGTGGAGTGTGAAAGAATGCACACATGAGCAATCATGAAACAAATGCATAACAATACAAATGCACGTAAGTGTGTGAGTGTGCAACAATCAATGCATGTCAATACAAATGCATGAGAAGTGAGTGTGTGCAACTAAATCTCTTCAAGAGTTAAGAACAAGTGAACTACCTCTCTTGAAGATCTTTAGGATGACCGGAAGCATGTCTTCGAGAACACCGCACATGGAGAACCTATGATACCCATTACAAACATCCCTAATGTGATTTGTCATGAAATAAGCCAATCATAAAACTGAGGTTCTTACACGGATGTACAAACAATTCTTCATATCTCATAGTCTTTTGACCTTATGATTATTTACCTTGACAATTATAATTATAAATACTATAAGATTTTGCAGAATCAGAAATCACTTTATTTATATGAAAAGATTGTCAATTACAATATTACACTCTTGCTATTGAGCATAATCCTTACAGGAGTCAACTTTCCTTCTTCGTTGGAGCTTGGTGGCGATGGAGTATAACGCGGGTACCTCATTTTAATGAGCTTGTTCTGCGTCCTGCTGGAAGGGTGTTTGTGTCTTCATGCTTCCTATCGTATTGCTTGGAAGGTAGGATACTTGCCTTGGAAGAGCTCCGGATAGGCATATTAAGTACCAGGTGGGAGTCGGGGTGACACCAAGGCAAATATCGGGGTAGTACCAAGGTGGTATCGAGGTAGGTATAGAGGTACCAGGCGCCTTGATTGATGTCGAGATCCTTGCGGGATGTAAGTTATCATCGTACTGGTCTCGAGCTGGTATTAGGAGCTTTAGTAGTGCGAGGTACAAGCTTTCGGAGCCGACGTCCTATCTGGATAGACGTAGAGTCGAGGTTCCAACCTCGTTGGATATCGGTCCCATCTATCTGGTGGTACCGATCTCGCTGGCTTCCTGGAGTATCTGGATGAGTCTTCCTAGGTAGGTTCCTGTTGGAAAATTCTCCCTTGGTCCCTTGCCTGAAAAACCTGTTAACAATTTGATTACATGAATACATGATATGCTCTGAATGTTGAAATGGTTGATTACATGATATCCAAATTCTATATTAGGTAACTCATAATAGTTGTTAGCTTGGTTGACAAATATGTCCATTGTTTTCCTAATTTTATCTAGTTTCAATTTCTAACGCAAATGAATTGTGGAAACTTTATTTTTTATCTTGATTGAATCATCCCTTGACAGTTGAGACTCAAAACAGGTGATGGAATGGAACTTTGGAAATTGGAAGTGGAGAGGAAATGAAGAATGAATGCCATTGATTCATTGATGATCAATGATTTATTTTTTATGTCATTGATTTTAAACTAGTTGTGTTTGTTATAGGATGCTATTTGTGTAATGTTTAATGTTAGTTTATGGCTTTATGGGTTATTGATTCAATTTGTGTGGTTATTTCAATTCTCAACTCAATAGTCAATCATCTTTGTTATTTTGTTTTATTTCAATTCAAGTTAATTATTCATGTATTGAACATGTTTTAGGGGTTAAAAATTGAATAGGTAAAAATAAAAGTAGAAAGGAAAAACGAAAAAAGCGGGTTTTAGTATATTAAAGGTTTTGCCGCGGGTCCGTGGGTCCGCGGGTCTAGACCCGAATCCATGAAATTTCGCGGGTCCTCGGGGCGAGTCTGGGTCTACTTAAGACCGGCAGATCCAAACCTGAAAATTTTCCTAGGTCTGGGTCCAAATATTTTTTATGGGTCTAGATCTGGGTCTGATAGGACCCGACCCGAACCTGACCCATTGCCATCCCTACTTGGGATCGTCCCACCACTATTCTTCTTCCCTTTCATGTTGGACTAGCTTTGTGCATGGCTCACACCTAAGATGTAACCTTTTGCAAATGACCCCCAAATCCTAAATAGGGGCGGAAGCCACATTTCCCCAATATATATATATATATATATATATATATATATATATATATATATTAAAATTTTATTTTATTTTTAAAAAATATCTCTAAATCTACCAATTATGTATATAATTTTATTTTTTTATTTTTTATTTTATATATTTAGTTTAGATTAAATTAAACAGATTATATATTTTAGATTGGATATTGAAACAGGATGAAATGAAATATTTGGATGATCGGATTTCAAATTCTGAATTCCAAATTTTAAATAGGAAATGGAGGGAAATAAGGGAGGGGGGTGGAGGTGGTTTAACCATTCCCCAAACACCCCATCCCTAGTTCCCCCAAATAGGGTTTTGAGGAGAGGGATGGGGAAGCGTCCCTTGAAACAACATACTTGTACTATTATGATCATCTAAATGTATCCAAGTCTTTTGCAATCACATTTTCACAAAACAATCTTTAAAAATTAACTTACTTTAATAATCAATTCAATTATAATACCAGAATTGCACTCAAAAATTAAAATACTAAACATGCAACAAAATTGACAGCAATCCGTAATCACAAAATTCAGCCAAAATTGTCAATATTTTTTTTTTCAAAATCTACAACAAAATGTCATCGAAAGAATACCGTGCCAGTTAATTATATCTAAGTTTTTCAATCAAGTTTGTAGGGGTGGGCACTAAGTTATGAACCGAACCAAACCGAACCAAAAAAAGGGTGTTCGGTTCGGTTCAAAAAATGAATTCGGTTTAAACCGGTTTAAAAAGTTGAAAATCGAAAAGTTTTCGGTTCAAACCGGTTTGGTTTTCCAAAAACTGGCTTGAACCGATTAAACCGCCTATATAAGTAAAAAAAAAAAACCCTGACCTACTTCTTTTCTTTCATTAAATATTATTATTTATTAGTTAGGTTTGATTTGGGTTTTTTTGGGCTTTGACTATTAAAATTTATGAAACTTTGGCCCAAAATTAGAATCTCTCAACCCATCAAATTTAAAAACATATTAAAAAGACTCATTAAACCCATCAAGCTCATAATGCCCATTAGGCCCAAAACCAAAATGAACCGAACCAATTAAAATCAATTCGGTTCAGTTCGGTTACCATTTCTTATTCGGTTTAAACCGGTTCAATTTTAGGTAAACCGAACCGTGCCCACCCCTAAAAGTTTGTGCTACTTATATGTTTATTATATCAAAATTGAAAATTTAACATGCCGCGAGTACTAATTCACAATACAATCAATCAAACTCCACAACTAAATAAAAACAACAATTACCTGAAAATGATAGCGATGTTATTTCCAAAATTTTCAAGTCTCCTACCTCTACCTTCTCCTCCACTCATGCCAAAATCGAAAAAACAAAAACAAAAACAAATAACCTTTTCGTTTTGGCTCCGCTTTCACCGTTTTCACAAAAACCTCCACCTCTGCTTAAAAAAAAAAATTAGACCACAATCACATTAACAACAAATTCAATTGTGATTCATTTAAGACATAAAATATCAATGTATAATAATAATAACAAAAATGATTTTGAAATACCACAAATTTATGTTAACATTACCACATAAATGCATAATCATTTCGTTTTGGCTCTGTATACACCAGTTTCACAGAAACACATCGCTTCGACACAATTGTTGAAGCCACATAAGACTGCTCTAGTAGCCGAATTGAACTAATTTGCCAAACCATGAAAGGAATATAAAACAAATTTGTAGGCGAACAAAAGAAAATTAATTGACTGAAAAATGAAGGTTTTTTTTTTCTCTATCAAAATGAATGTTAATGGAAGGAGATTAATGGTTAGGAAAATGAATGACTTGTTATTTATTTGACTAAAGCAATAAAGAGTTGGAAAATGAAGGGTTTATTATCTGTTTGAGACTTTGAGTGACTCAACAAAACGGTTTAAAAAAATGAATATCATGTATTGTATGAAAGGAACATAAAAGGGTGAGTCATTAGAAGAACATTGAACCATTAGTAGTTTAGACATTCACGAGACCTAAAGCCTCTAAAGATGAATACATTTAAATCAAAAGCTTCCTTACAACGCAATGTGACGCTTTGATGCTGAGCTTTAGATTATTATATAGATTATATCATAAATTAATGAGCCCTTAGCTCAAGCGGTTGGATATCTCTCTTCCACATTGATGGTCAGGGGTTCGAATCTCACAATGCGCATTTTAGAAGTATGTGTGAGAAGTTTTCTCTTGGTTTATGGGAGTAGATATGTGAACAAAATACATGTCACCTACTCAGGTCAACAAGTCAAAATCAAACTAAATACTGTATGTAAACCCTGTGGTTTAATTTGCTCTTATTTTTTCGGTCCATAACTCACAAAGCATTTGGAGGGGTTTGCAATCCGTGTAGATGTAACAAGGTTTTTATTACCATCCCTAATCACAATTTGTGCGAAGGATCTCGTTCTCCATGAATATCCTCCTTAAAATAAAGGGAGCATGTATGAGATTCCTCATTATGGAATAAGATTCAAACTTTTCATCACCACTGTGGAAGGGAGGTGCACTGATATATTAGCTAAGAGTTCTTGTACATCAATCCTATTAATTTAAATTTCCATATATTATAATATAAAATAAATGTCAACATATTAAATATTTTTTTGAACATATAATTACATTGATAATAGGGTCCATGGGGATGTATCGAGGTGGGCGGAGACTTAAAATCACCTGCCTCTCACAACAACATAAATTGTAGGCAGTAAATACATCCCTAACGGGGTGAGTCCCCACTTATTCCCCGGCTAGATGGTAATCTTGACATCCTTAAAAACATCTCCAATGAAGCTGTTTTTTGTGAAAAAATAGACGGCACATAGGATGGATAGACATTCGGTTAAAAAAGAATCTTCAATGCAGCTGTGTATATTCAACCCCAAGCTAATGTACAAATAAGGGTAAAAAAATATTAGATATTGTCAACATAATCGTCTACTTTCAAACGGTCTTTTGTACAGCTATTTTTTCGGTTGACTTAGTAAGTATTTAAAATTGATATTAACTTTTCTTTAATTTTTGGTAAGGAAATAAAAAAAATAGAAAAAAAATTGGATGTCTTAAAAAAATGTGTTTTAAACGAACGTATTGAAAACTAAGGGGTCGTTTGTTTTTTCTACTTAAAACTTAATGAGTTTGAATCATAATTATTAAGTTGTTTTATTTGTTTTTATAAATAGTCAAACAACTTTAAAATATCAAAAAACAACTTAAAATAAAAAGTAAAAAATCATGACTTTTCATTTAATTACAAATAACTGAATTGCATTAAATGCAACCCAAAATCTTTTTTTCCGATACTATCCTCTATATATAACATATTTTCAATTTCATCATAATTATATATGGTACATAAATCTTTATTTTAATAAATTGCTTATTTTAAATAGCTTTAAAAATAAAAAAGAACTCTAATCACTTCTTATATTAGTGTTTAATATCAATATTTTATTATGATATTAATGTGATGTATTTATATATTATTTTTTAGAGTGTTTTGTTTGAGTTTTCCAGTTGTCCTTTTTATTTTTTGAAAAAAAAAACATTTCTTTTCTTAGAAAAAATGAAGTTTATTTATAATCGAAGAAGAAGATCGTGATCATATGTGTTCATATATAATTATTATTTTTTGATTGTTTTTATCTTATATTATATATATAATTGTTTAACATGGGTATAAATGTAAAATTAATTAGTTTCAAACAATTTTACTTTTAAAAAATAAACGTGTGGACAATACATTCAGATGTGAAAAAAAAAAACGTATTATTTAAGTTCAGATTTCAATCCCAATTCATTCTTCAAAAAAATTCTTCAAAAAAATTCAACACCGTTCATTTTTTATATAAAAAAAAAAATCAGAGGACCACTAAATTTTGAGTAGTTCCTTTATGAAGTCTCTTGATGCGTAGGATTGTTTTGAACCATACAAACCGCGCTCACTCACGAAACTAGTGGTGGACAATGTGCTGTGTTGTTATCTGAACAACGGCGGTTTACAGTGGAGTCGACTATGCATTTCAGTTTTTCTCCACCTCAACTCTCTCTTTAATCTCCATGATCACCTTTAACTTAAATAGACTTTCAATGAACCCTAGACTTAAACACTATTTGCCATCTCATTCTCAAGCATTTCAGCGCAAATGCTTGCTCTATTACTCTTCAATTAACATCCCCAAACTCAACACCAGAGCCAGAATTCGCTCCTCCGTCTCCAGGAACAATAATCTTAACACCAGTAAGCTGCGAAAAGAAGATAATGGCGACGATGAAGATGATGATGATGATGATGATGCAGAGAGAAACGTAGGTTGCGAAGTGGATGTCGTTTCGTGGCGGGAACGAAGAGTTAAGGCCGAAATATCGGTTCAAGCCGACATAGACTCGGTCTGGAACGCACTCACTGACTATGAACGCCTCGCTGATTTTATACCAAATCTTGTTTGCAGGTAATTTCTTTGATCAAAGATGATATGACGCTGCTATTGTCACCAAAACAGAATATGTTTGTATAGTAATTTCTCAAACAGGATTTCTGATGCGGAATCCTGCAAAAAAATTCGTGCAGGATCACTGATAATCAGTGTAAAATTACACTGAATATGTCTTTTTACACTGTAATCGGGGATCCTGCATGAAAAAAATCATGCAGGATCCCGCACTTGATAATTTTTGTTTCTTTTATAGATGCTTACTTTTTTTGGATACTCAGTGGGAGAATTCCTTGCCCACATCCTGGTCGGATATGGTTGGAGCAGAGAGGCTTGCAAAGAGCGTTGTATTGGCATATTGAAGCTCGTGTTGTTTTGGATCTCCGGGAATTTCTCAATTCGGTAACCATCTCAAACCCATTACAGTTTCTCTAGTCTTGTAGCTGTACCTTTACCAAGAATGTGATATTCAAAATGTATCTGTTTCTACAGTCATTTTACTAGTATGTTGTTCAAGCCCTTTTCTCATATAAATTGATTATATTTGGATTTGGATGATGTGCTTATCATCTTATTTACTAATTACAAGTTAAAGAATTAATTTTGAAAATCTGGATATCGCTACATTTGATCCCTAATGTTTTTAGATGTTATTTTTGTTCTTGAATGACTTTTACATAATGATGCATGTCTCGTTAGAATTTTTTTTTTTTCCTAGTAAAAATCTTTAGAAAATCTACAAGACTATGGAAATTATAATTCCTAGGCAAATTAATTTAGTATAAATTGTATAATGAAGGTTTCTTAAGACTAGTATAAATAGTGGACCTCTGTATTTTGTTTTAAGCCTCTCTATTACAAAAGCCATACATCAATTATCAAATACAAATCCTCTCTCTTAGTTGTCAAGTTATTTGAATTATTTGTGGTCTTACACTTCTGTTACATAAACTCTTGAGATTACATGCTTATGAATTTATGATGTTAGTAAAGTTGAACTTGTATCTTATGCTAATAATTCTTTTGATCAGTATCATTTGCTAATAATCATTCAAACTAAAATAGTTTGGTCTTTCTTTTTTCAGTTAGGAGGATCCAAGTTTCTATTCTTGTAGTTTCTATGGCTTAATTATGGTCATTTTAGTTTCCAATATTTTCTCAAGCATCTGTTCTTAAGTCTTTGACATTTTGTTTTTATCACCCATTGTTTGAGGTTTTATTTGTTTCTTAGACATGCTTAGGCTTATCTGTATTTGGAACATACTTATTTCGTAATGATGCAGGCCAATGATAGGGAGCTTCACTTTTCCATGGTTGATGGCGACTTTAAGAAATTTGAAGGCAAATGGTCCATCAAATCTGAGCCAAGGTAGATCCATGTATCTGTTATGAAAGCCAACATACTTTTTATTTTTTAAAAAAATTTTTTTAAAGAAGAGTATTCTGCATTTTCTCACTATCTCTTTCCTTTGGCTTTCTTTTGGTACTGGAGATGCTTTATTGCTAATCTATCTCAAGTTGACTTCACAAAGCTTTAATTCATTACTTCTGATTGTGTACTAGTTGTTACTTTAGTTACTTTATTAACTCACAATTAGCAAAATATAGGTAGATAGGCAATCTGTGAGACTTTTCCCTTCTGCTTTGTCTTCTACTTTGCATGATCTTTTGTTATAAACATGGCTGACTTTATTAAGAGGAAGTCTACTACTGATTCAACTGTAAGAAGGAATCAAGCCTAAGCAGATCTATCTTCATTTTTCATGTCAAAAAGACCTCCGTAGCAGTTATTTATTCAAAACTACAGTGGTGGATATGTAGGTCATGATTCGGAGTTTATAAAATCTTTCTGCTGGTTGAGAATTCTAAGACATGGCACCTACGGTGAACTTTGTAATGTTGAAAAAAAAACATTTCAAGACTAGAAATATAGCTGTAGAAACATAAGAAGGCATTATGAAAGTACAAGATTGAAGATTAGACCTCTGTTGTGATCATATAAATAAAACAAACATTTCAACAGAAAATGAAATTTGTAGTGTTCACAAAGCTTTACCATTTGATTTGTGTGGGAGGTTTGTGTTTAGATGTGAGAGTGGCAATGTGAAGAGTAAAGGCTGGTTGGTGAAGTTTTTATCAAGAGCCAGTCTATTTGGAGATGGAAGTGAAGCAGGTTTTGAAGGGGAAAAAAGAGGTTCTGAGGTTTCGTTTGAGGAATGTGTAAAGGTGTAGGAAAGATTAAACAAAAGATAAAAATGGGGTAAAGGCAGCTATGATTGGCGTTGTTTTGTTGCTGTTGTAGCCACTTAACTGAAAAGTGTTTGACATTGCCTATGGGGTTGATACCTTGAGCCTCGCTATCTCCTCTCTTGTTGCCCATTAAAATGCAGTTCTTAGTATTTTGAAATCTCTCTGGGGCATCCACAATTATATTATTCAATTTTCAGGGAGACTTTCATTTCATAAAGAGTCAAAAACCAGATAGTTGTTGCTCCTATACTGTCATGGCAAAATATCAAGCCATGACTATTTCTATAGCAAAGATAGTTACCTGATGTGGTTGCTGCACATTTAGGAGTTTATCTTTCCAGCCCTAGTATTTTACATTTTAATAATACTGTTTTTCATAGGCGAACAAAACACATCGAGACAGATCACAACTTTTTCATACCATCTCCATATAGTGACCATTTCATTTCCACTTTTTTCTACACAGTTGCCTTCTTCACAAAGATGCACCATTATCCACTTCCTTCTTGACACTATTTAAGTTTAAATTATCACAAAACAAGTTGGTAAAGTGTCTTAAAGAGTTTTAGTTGACTTGGATTTTAGGCTGATTATATATGATTGTAATTAAATCTCGACTTCATAGATAATTATGTTAAAACATTATTAGTGGTCCTTAATCACAGGCTAATTGTGTGTGATCAGTAGTTGAGCATTGATCTACAATTAGTTTTGTATAGTAAATATATTCCTTGATATAGGGATTTACTAATTACATAACCGGGGTGCATTCTTGTACACAATGAAACATAGTTTCCTCTCTATATAAGCTCTCTGTCCAACACACCAACACTCAACACGGCAACACCAATTTGAATTTATAAAAATTTGAACTAATTCTTCTTTTGTTTTTATTCATAAAAGATTATTACTTAATTCATACATGTTTGTGTTTAAGCTTTTGAAAACATTGTTTTCAGAAATTTCTTTTTCTTCCCTTGATCTCTTTCCCTCTTTTCTTCTTTTTTGCAGTTCCACAGCAACCACTTTATCATATGAAGTTAACGTGATACCTAGATTCAATTTCCCAGCCATTTTTTTGGAGAGGATTATTAGATCAGATATGCCAGTGAATCTTCGAGCATTGGCTTGTCGAGCTGAAAGGACCTATGAAGGGAATCAAAAGGTATCGATAATAGAAAGTTCCTTGCATGGAGTATCCATCCCTGTCCATACTTCACCTGGCCTGGACTTGGATAGTGCCCTGTCTGAGGAGGGTAAACCGCCATCTGGAGAGGGTAAACCGCCATCTGGAGAGTTTAAAAATAGTATTTCAAGCTCGAATTTTGGTTCCATTTCTTCGAGTGATTTAAACAGTAAATGGGGTGTATTTGGAAAAGTTTGCAAACTTGATAAGCCATGCTTGGTGGATGAAGTTCATCTTCGTAGATTTGATGGTCTATTGGTAACTTATTGACCTTAGAATACTCTGAAAAGGCCTTCCTGTCCTGGGGAGGCCACTTTTGTTTTAGCAGTTGCTGATAAAATAGTTTTGGGCTGAAGGAAAATGGAGGTGTTCATCGCTGTGTTGTTGCTAGCATAACGGTAAAAGCTCCAGTGCGTGAAGTTTGGAATGTTTTGACTGCTTATGAGAGTCTTCCTGAGTAAGTAATTTATGATTGTGTTCAATGAATTCCACCTAAATATTAGTCGTATTTTGTTTGAAGGGGACTAATTATTCTATTTTACTGACCTCAAAATGATCTTTATACTTGCTGACACTGGCTGTTTGTCAAATTTCACTGCTTACTGAATCATCTAAAAGACCTAGAGCATTTGACTTGGAAGTACTGTGTTTGGGTAAATGTACTACCCTAGCTAAAAAGAGACTCAACTTGCCACAATCACTGTGTCTAACCTTTCATTTTCCATGGCCTGTCCACCATTCTTCTCAATTTAGAACAAAAAATGTGTTAAGTACTGTGTTTTTGCTGCAAGCCTTATGTATTTGGGTTATCCCTTTTCATCAATATGCATCACAGCAATAGCTTATTATGCCCTTCTGCTTCTTC
The DNA here is from genome assembly GCA_033220585.1 of Dipteronia sinensis. NCBI lineage: Eukaryota > Viridiplantae > Streptophyta > Magnoliopsida > Sapindales > Sapindaceae > Dipteronia > Dipteronia sinensis. The sequence goes on along the minus strand of CM065640.1, from coordinate 22,760,211 downwards.
CCGCAGAGAAAGAAAAAAAAAGTACAAATCATTCATATCCAGTTACATTTATAACTGAGGGACAAAAAGGGTTTTTATTTGTCAGCATGTTGTATAATATGCTTGAACTTATTAAATTAGAAGAAAATATCAATATTTCATGAAAGTATAACCTTAAAGTAAAAATAAGCATTTACTATTTTCTGATTTTGTTGCCTCATGAAGTTCCATTTTGCAGGATAGTTCCAAATTTAGCTATCAGCAAGATTTTGTCACGTGAAAACAACAAAGTCCGCATTCTTCAGGTATAAGAAAAGCTGTTTTAAGTAAACCGACAGTGGGCCAAGGTCCTTATCAATATTTTATTTGCTAATGTTTGGATAAAACTAAATTCATTAGCATGTTTAAAATGTAAAAACAATATCCCTGAAGTTAATTCCTGCTCCATAATATTCTCGGTATTAAAGAATATAAATATGCTTAAATCAAGACATTCCTGCCCTACCTAAAATGAAAAAGATCTCAAAACTTAAGTTCTTTCTTTCTCTTCTTCTTCTACTTCATTTTTCTTTCTTTCTGACCTATTATAGTGCCTACCCTGTGGTTTTTTTTCTTCTTCTACCTCATTTCTGCCTTTGTCTTTTTGACACGTTAGAGTGCCTGCCTAGCCTGTGGTCTTATTCTTTTTCCCCCTTTTGATCTTTCTTTTATGCTTGATCTCATAGAGGCATTTGCATCAATAAGAGATAGATATGCTGGCAAAATGGCACCACTTTGTATGATATGCACCAGCCTAGCTGTACATTTGACAAACTTGAGGCACCATTCTGTGAGATGAAATTTTATTTTGTTTGCGACTTTTGTTTGCATATTGAGGCTCCTTTTGTAATTTATCCACCGGTTGGATTCTAACCCTCTGTGTTGTAATCTCTGAGGCCTCAAGACGACTTCCTTATGTAGTTCTTCTCTTGCTTGCCTTAGCGCAGGAGCTATGGGAATGGGTATTTTCGTAGGCATACCAAACTTGGAAGCCCAAAAAGTTGGTGGGCCGGGCATATACTGTGGAGGCGTACTCGGACAGGAAACCAGGTGACAACGAGCGAAATCGACAGCGACTCCATACCCTAGGGAACTGAGGGGTATGGGAGGAACTTTAGGATATTTTGATTTCAGGATAGGATAGGAAAAGCCTAAACCAAGGCAAAGGAATAAAAAAAAAAGTTAATTTTTTTTTGAGATAGGAAGCGGAGGAGGGGGAGTTTCCCCCTCTTCCCCGAGGCCCACTCACTGAAGGATAAACTGGGTACGATAGATAGTTTGCTTCAGGAAGTGTAAAGGATTTCTTGTTTGGGCTCATCATATGTTTACTGTGGGCGGTGGGCCTCCAAAATCCTTTGGCAAACTCCAAAACATGACTTATAACTTCGAATAAAAGGTAGTTCTCGTGAAGAAGTTCGGTCTCTACTGCCGAGATACGGAAACTCGATAGGAGTTTCTTGTGCCCTCTTTTTGTACGTGGCTTTATTCTTTTGTGTACAATAGACCTTACCTAAAAAGTTTTAAAAAATAAAAATTGTATCCATGAGGGGATTCAAACTCCAGACCTTGTGGGAGCAAACCACAGATCTTACCATTCTGCTAGCCCCGCATGGCTCATGGGTGATAAGGTTTTTAGTTTCAGATTTTATTCTTCAATAAGGCTTATATTCATAGGCACATTATCTAATCTAACTTAAACAAGTAATTAATTTCAAAACCAACAAAATCTAATATAAACCAAAGAAGTAAAAACCCCTGTAAATAAAAAATAAAAGGGAACTGCAACATAAATTCTAATCCTATTAAAATAACAAAATCCCTATAGTTAGAAGATTCTGCATCATTATCATTTGAAATAATCAAATCAGAAGAAGATAAAGAAAGCCTATTGATGTTCATTGTTTGCTTGCTAATGCTTAGTTTACTACAGTTTTTTGGGTTAAGAATGATAGAACTGCAACTGCAGTCACTCCATTTCTATCCCGAACATCAGCAGTACTATAAAAATTGTGGTGACTACTGACTTCTGTAGGCATATAACTAAGGATAATCTTGAATTAAAATGTCTATAAGTGTATCAAGTTTACAATTATATCTAACGAACTAGTCTTTTTGGCAGGAAGGATGCAAGGGCTTATTGTATATGGTACTTCATGCACGTGTTGTTCTAGATATATGTGAACATCTTGGACAGGAGATCAGTTTTGAGCAAGTGGAAGGAGACTTTGATTCATTTCAGGGAAAATGGATTCTAGAACAGTTGGGAAGTCATCACACTCTATTGAAGTACACTGTAGAATCAAAAATGCTCAAAAATGCCCTTCTTTCTGAAGCTATTATGGAAGAGGTATGTAAATTATACTATCCCGGTACTCTGGCTTTTGGTTTGCTCAATGGCTCCTTGCTACACTCCACTCACTTTAAATACCAAATGTTGGTGTATAGTATGAGTAACTTGAACTGTTTAATGACTTAAAAAGGCCAGTAAAAAGATTGATAGATAATTTTATGAGCTTGTAGGTTATTTATGAGGATCTCCCGTCAAATTTATGTGCTATTCGAGATTATGTGGAGAAAAGGGAAGCACAAAGCTCCCTTGAAACATGTGATAACAGACAATTGTTTGAGGAACCAGCTACCTCATCCTATGGTGACAATGAAGCCAATTATTCAGATATAGCTGAGCAGCTTTCTGATTCATGTGGTCCAAATTCATTTAAACAAAGACCCAGAGTTCCGGGCTTGCAGAGAGACATAGAAGTCCTTAAAGCTGAGCTCCTAAAATTTATTTCAGAACATGGTCAGGAAGGATTTATGCCCATGAGAAAACAACTCCGCTTACATGGTAGGGTGGATATTGAAAAGGCCATTACGCGCATGGGTGGATTTCGAAGGTTGGCATCATTGATGAATCTTTCCCTAGCTTACAAGCACCGTAAACCTAAGGGTTATTGGGACAACCTTGAGAATATGCAGGATGAGGTACATTATGGATTTTGTTTGGCAGTTGTGAAGACCAACCATTCTTTTTGCATTCTTGTTCTTTCATTGTTAAGGTCTTATGCCCATATTTATGCTCATTTATTAATTTAGATAAACAATTTGATCAATGCATTTGATGGAGAAAGTATTGAGGGATTAATTCAAAACGTCAATCAAACAAACTAGGAGCATATTAAGGAGAGAAAAGGGTAGAAGTTATGCACTTTTAAGGAGCAGATGAAGAAGAACATATACTTTTATGAAGAAAATTCAAAGAGATTTTGAGTTTTTTTTTCCATACATGTAATTAGTTTATGTTCCATAAGTGGTCCTTGTGTTCTTTATGAAATCCCTCCTTAATGGTGTTTTGTTGTAATGTTCACTTCAGAAATGTGTCCTAATGGGTGACCACTGTAAAGTTAGAGCTAAGTGCAATATTTTATCCTTTCATGTTTCAGATTAGTCGATTTCAGAGGAGCTGGGGAATGGACCCATCATTTATGCCCAGTAGAAAATGTTTCGAGCGTGCAGGTATGAAATCATTTTACAATATTTCCAATAGATGTTAGTTAATCTAATAAATTGTCACTCGTAACTGAGATTTTTTTCTTTCTTACCATGTTTGTTTCTTTCAAATATTAATATTACAGGGCGATATGACATTGCGCGTGCATTGGAAAAATGGGGAGGCCTTCATGAAGTATCTAGACTTTTGTCACTTAAGGTGAGGCACCCAAACAGACATGCAAATATTGCCAAGGATAAAAGAATCGATTTTGTGGAATCTACTGATGTAGGAAGTGGAGGGAAAATTTCTTCTAAACCTTTCGTCTCCCAAGATACACAAAAATGGGTCATGAAACTGAAAGAATTGGATATTGATTGGGCAGCATAAAGTAAGTTTATGTTGTATATGATGACTATCTTGTTTGGCATTCGCCTTGATAATGAGTAAAAGATCCCATCCATTGATCAAGGTGGTTTGTTTTTGTTTTTGAAGTATTACAATAAATTTTGACACCAAACGGTCGGGTCAGTGGTCTGTCGAACAGGGGAGAAAGGTCTCTATACATGTTTGCAAAATACGTATGGTGGGACTTAAACCCTTACCATCAAGGGTTTAAAAATTAAATGACACTTTTTAAATATGGCTTTTTAACACTGTCAATGTTTTAATAACTTATATTTAAAAGACTCTTATTATTGTGAACAGACAAAAATATCTCCAACAGTTGCTCCACATCAGATTTCTTTCATTAAGGTTACAGTTAGGGCTACACATTGGGGAAATGGGGCTGGATGTTGGTCTCCCCATCCCCATCCCCACTTCACATACCCTCCCCCATCCCCACCTATTTCCCTATTTGGGGGAAAATTGGGATGAGGGATTTTAGGGTGAGGTACCTCCATCCCCAACCCCAGTTTCCCATTTTCCCTGTTTTTCCCTATTTCTCCGTTTCCTCATTTCCCAATTTACTAAAAATTACAAATAAAAAAAAACATTCAATTATTTGTTTGGTTTGAGACATGATTAGATGGAGAAGAACTTGGTCGCGTCGGAGACTCTAAGAGTCGGAGCTAACAGAGAAGAACTACAGTTGTCAGATAGAGAAGCACTTGGTCGCATCGGAGAATCGGAGCTGACAGAAGAAGAAGAACAGCTGGTCGCGTCCTGGTCACGTCTGAGCTGGTCTCGTTGGAGCTGACAGAAGAAGAAGAACTGATTTCGTTGCCGCGTCGGAGCTGGTCTTGTTAGAGCTGACAGAAGAAGAAGAACTGATGTCTTTGCCTCTTCTGAGTTGGTTGTCACCGTAGCTGGTAGTCGTCGGAGCTGACAGAAGAAGAAGAACAGTTGTCGTCGGAACAAAAGAAGAAGAAGACCAAGAGGCTGCTGCTGGATGGTCTATGGTCGAAGAAGCACACCCTCAAACATGTCATTTTTCTTTGAGAGGAGTCTGAGTCTCAGAGAGGATATGATTTTAGATTTTAGATTTAGGGTTTTCAAAGAGAAAATAAGGTTTATATAGTTAGGTTTTCAAATAATAAAAAAATGAAATTTTTTTTGGGGAAATGGGGAAATGGTGATGGGGGCATGCCCCCATCCCCATCCCCATCCCCATTGTAAGATATTTATGGGGGAAATTGTGAAATGGAGTTGGGGGAGGGTCTCCCTATCCCCATTTCAATTTGGGGATGAAAATCATCCCCATCCCCACCCATTTCCCCATTTTCCTCTAAAAAATTTCTCCCAATTGGGGATGGGGTTGTGAGGGAATGGGGCCCTAGGGTAAATGTGCAACCCTAGTTACAGTAATAGAGTTGTGAAGTAGAGAGAGAAAGTCTCGTTGAAACCCATGCAATCATTCAAACAGTGATGGAGTGGCTACGTTGATGCATTTGGGGGTCGAGTTGCCCGGTCAGCTCGCGGGGGGTCCAGGGCAGCGCCCACAGAGCTTTTTTTTTTCAATTTAAAACTCAAATACAAAATGCTCGGATTATATTTACAAAGGCTTGGGTCAGTAATTAAAAGGCTCGAACACTTCTCTAAAAGGCTCGAACACTTCTCTAAAAGGCTCAGACATTTCTTTAAAAGTCTCGGAACAGTATCTTAGTTTCCGAGATTTTTGTATGCTATCCGAGACTTTGTGTTGTGTTTCGAGACTTTATGTTTGTACGAAGTCTTGAAACCCTATTCAAAAGTCTTGGGAAGCTTATATAAAGTCTCGGGACATGTTATAAAAGACTCTGAGACCCTATTCAAAAGTCTCGGAAAGCTTACACAAAGTCTCTGAACAAAGTAAAATCATTATATTTGGCCTAGAGTTTCGTTGATTCTGCTTTTAAATTGCAATTGCTCAGTATTTACATTTTTCGAAGTTGCATTAACACTCATCGTTGATTTCCTATCTATGTTTCCACTTTGTCTCTCATTGTGTGAATTTTGATATTCAAACAATGAGAGACAAAGTGGAAACTGAGATAGGAAACTAATAAGATGAGTAATCATATGTAACTATATGATCGTTGGACTCGTTGGAGAAGAAGATGAACTTGGATTTCAATTTACAGAACTTTTCACTTTAAGATAGTTAGAGAGAGAAGTAGATATCAGATAACTTCAAAGTGTCTTCTAAAAGTTAAAGTCAAACAAATAATTAAAAAATATGTACAGCAAAGACATTTTTGGAAGTTACGTACTTTGGTGTCTTTTAAACTTAAGTTATTAAAGTGGTGCCTCACGTGCAACACCAACTCAAAAAAAATCCTAAAACCTTATATTTTCACCTATCATTAATGTGGATGAGGATATGCATTATCATTCGTGCTAAGAGTTGATGTGATCAGGGTTGTTTGATTTGTTAACGCATTTTCTTAAGGATGTATTTTAACATAACTTAGTAATCTCCTTGAAAGAAAACAAACCAACCAACTTAGTGGAATATGACTTTACTCCTACATCAATTAGATTATGGGTTCAAGTCATACTCCCTCTAAATCTCAAATTGTAACAGGTAAAATAATAATAATAATAATAAACACAAGATTCACATTGAAACTATTTTCTTTTTCTCATTTTCTTTATAAAAAAATTAGATTTTTCATTAATGTTGGACCATTATTTTAATTTTATAATTTATGAAGAGTACGTAAAAGGGGAGAAGAGAGCTATTCAACTGGGGAAGGGCTTGCTTGTGGCGAGCGGGCTTGCCTATGAATACTAAGACTCGACCCCCATTAGCCTACCCAGTCAAAACAGGGTCTTTGGGATGTAGTTCCAGACGGTTACCATAACGATTTATGATAAGCTCTGTACAGGCCAGTACAGCAGAGGATCCTGTCTCATAACATGAATCAAATTTTGATTGGATTATAAGTCAGGTTAAATTGTAAAAATATGTGTTATTAATGACATTTTTGTCTTAACAATCCCAAGTATGATTATAATTGCTAGAATTTTATAATGGCAAATTAGTTCTTCAAGGGTGTTAAATGGAAGATAAGGGTAAAAATGTATCGTTAAAAATTTGGTTAGATAGACCAAATTGATGTAATTATAAAAATGTAAGGCCCATGAGCATAAAAAATGGGAAGACATTTAAAAAAGTGATATTTCAATAAAATCTAGGGATAAAATTGATAATCATCTTTAAAAACAAAATTGTTGCGTGATAATTAATTGTGGGCACGGTTCGGTTCGGTTCGGTTTTGGTCAAAATCGAACTAAACCGACAATTTTTCTATTTTCAAAATTGGTAACCGGTTTAAACCGAATAAAAGTTAGCAACCGAACAGAACTGAACTAGTTTTTATCGGTTCGGTTCGGTTCATTTTGGTTTTGGGCCTAGGGCCTGATCGGCTAAATGAGTTTTTTTTTATACATATTTTGTAATTTAATGGGTTTGGACCTCAACTTTAGGCAAATAGAGACCTGTTTTTCGTGCAATTAGTCAATAACACTAATTATTCATTCACAAACAACTAAAGAAACAGAGAACCTGTAATTAAAAATATGATCAATTGATAATTTAATAATGTCTTCAAATTACAAAGATAAATAAATCCCAAAATATAGTGCATGTAAAAAGTCTAAAATTGCAGTTGAAATTCAAACTAAACAATCCAAATTCGAGAAATACAGCCATATTCCAAAATAAATAAAAAACAATGAAGAATAAAATCAAAATAATTGTTAAACTTCAAGGTTCAATTCTTCATTCTTCAGAAACTGCAGCAAATCAATCGTGGTCAGAAGCTGGAGCAAATCAACTAATAGATAAAAAAAAATTAGTAAAAAACAGCACAAATTATGTAGTCAAAACAAAATTAGGGTTTTCTCAATCAATTATAGATGGTCAACACAAAATTAAGGGTTTTTCAATCATGTACCGTTTATCACAAATTAGAACAAACAACAATTGAAAAATCATTTTATTCATCAAATCAGTGGATAGGAACTAAGGGCAATTGCATTTAGTATCTGAAAATCATTTTCCCACTTCTAAGGTAGTTTGTAAATCCTACTTCGATCATTGTTTTAGGGTAAATCCCACTTCAATTTGAAATAGGTGGTCAACAAAACACTTTAATCCAATGGAAGCAAAAACAAGAATGAGATTGGAGACAAACCTTGATTAAACCTTGACTAGAGACTAGAGAGATGAAAGAGAGTAGAAGTCTAAGGCGCGGCTGAGAAACTAAGACAAGAAGAAAACGAAGACGCTAGTGTGTAGAATCAGTAGATAAACGAGAAGAAAAAGGAAGACAAACCTTGGTCGGAGATGAACGAGATAAGTCACCAGAACGAGATCGGAGAGACCAGAGAGACTTAGAGTTGAGAGAGGAGTGACTGAGAGCTGAAACTCTGAAAGATTAGAAAAGGGTTAGGTCATTTTTATTTTTTTACATATATAGTGCACTTTATTAGGGATTAGGGCAGTTCAATTCGGTTCAAACCGGTTTTGGACTTCCAAAACCGAACTAAACCGAAAACTATATGGTTTTCAAAATTCTAAACTGGTTTAAACCGAAATGAAGCTATAAATTGAACCGAACAGATTATTTTTGGTTCGGTTCGGTTCCGGATTTTGTGCCCACCCCTAGTGATAAAATTGTAAAAAAAAAAAAAAATTCAATCAATAGCCACAAATAAAAAACAGTCCTTGTAACATTTTTCTATTTTTTTGAACAAAAACATGAAATATTAATGAAAATGTGAAATATTAAATTTTATAAAACTAGAAATTACTTAAATATCCCTATAAAATAAAGTTTAAAAATTTTGGATGGAAAAATTATCAAAACATCCCTCTAGAAAGATGTTTCGATAATTCGCCCATCATTTAGGTTTAGTTTTTTTTCCCCATTTCTTCTACAAATCGATAGCGTCGTCGGGAAGGGCCTGTCTGACGGGGTTGTTAATGCACCTGATTGACCCGATATTTATGTAATTTTTTTTTAAATGTAAAAGGATTAACAATGTAAATTTTAATATTTATTTGTACTTTTTTTGTGGAGGAGAGACTCGAACCCAAAATCCCGTGGTGTGGGTGTGAGGGGCTTAACTATTTGACCAACCTCATCTTATCTTATTTATTTGTAGTTTGTATTTAAATTTTTATATATATATATATATATATTCAATATATATATATATATATATATATATTCAATTTAAGTATATTTTTAAATTTAATTGAATGTTAAAATTTAAGTTTTTATCCAAATATTCAACCGTATGGTAAAATTGGTACAATAAAACTTCTATAAATTAATAATATTGGGCCGATCAAAATTTATTAATTAATTGATAAATTAATAATTTATTAATTTGTAGAGTGCATTTATGATTCAATATATTGTTTATACTAATAACAAACTGAATATTCAACTAATCTATTTAATTAAATGTCATTAATCAACTAAAAATTGTGCAAGTTTAAAAGAAATTAATGATAACGAAACTGAGGATGATACAACATCTTTGGAGCCTGTTACGTTTAAAGAAGTACTGAAAACATTAACAACACTTCATAATTTTTTTATTACAGTTTGATAATTCAAAACATTAACAAAAAAATAAGAAAATATAAAGATTTGAATTTAAAAAAAAACAATAGTCATATTTTAAAAAAATATAAGTAAATTATATTTGTAATTTTAACAAATTATTAATGTATCATATCAATGAGACCACAAAATTTTATTGGAGTCCCTTTTTAAAAATTATTATCTTACCGATTTATCGAAATTATTAATATATCATATCTACCCAAGTGGAGTATTAGGTTATGGTTTTACTGTATATTGAATGATTTGAACAAACTTTTTCTTTTTGTTTAAATGAAAAAGAAAAAAGAAAAAAAAAATTATGTCAGTTCGGGTCGGGTATCCAACCCGTTTCCATCCTCGGACCAGCCCATTGAGAATGAGTTTGTGTAGGGCATTTTGGAGATGAGAATTCAAAACAATGCCTAGAAGCTTATCTCGATCGCCGTCGTACAGGAGGAGGTACTCTCCGTCACCTGTCGCTCACCGCTACAGCAGACGAAGCAAAAGGGAACGAAGCCGCTCACTCTCACGCTCACCCTTTTCCAATTCTCACAGCAGGTCATTTTAACAACTCCACTTCATCTCTTTTCCATTTTTGTTTTCTCTCGCCATTGCTGCTTCGCTCATTACTAACCATAACCTTTCTATGAAAAATTGACAAAATTAAAAGCATTATATTAAAATTTTAACCTGTCTACTATTTTTATTTTTTATGTTCAAGGTTATAGCTTTTTCAACTGTGATATGAATTGATATATAGGGTATTTTTTGAATTTTTTAATGATGAAGGAGAAAGAACTATATGGATATTTCGTTGTATATTGCTGAACTGTAATTCACTATAAGATGATTTTGATTGGTACTGATAATTGTACTTTGCTTTTAGACTAGGGGACATGTGACTTTATTTGGTTTTTGTTAAAGAATTTAAATGTTATTTGAGACAGCAGAGTATATAAGTTGAATTTACTTGGGGATATCCTTCTTTTTATTCATTTTCTTAGATATCATTGGTGATTGGACTCATGTAAATGTAATATTAAGATCTAATTGTGATTTGTAAAACAGGAGAAGAAGCCATTCGAGTTCACCACGTCGCCGAAGAAACCGTTCGCCATCTTATAGAAGACATAAAAGTAGGTCTCCAACACCTAGGAAGCATAATAGGAGACAAGGGAGTAGCAGGTCATTGTCTCCATTGTCCAAGTCTTCTGGTCCAAGTTCTACATCTTCTGAACGCAAAAATGCGATTGAGAAACTGAAGAAAGAAGAGGAAGAAAAGAAACGGTAACTTAATAAATGTGTTTTACTTTACATGCCAAGATAACATGTGATACAAATGTATGTGTTTGTTCACTGAAATTGTTTGATCTGTCTAAAGTGAGACTGTGAGAGTTTATATAATAACTTTGTTATGATGACTTGTCTAAGAATATATTCTCAAATAGACTGCATAAGCAGGGAAGCTCATTTTAACAGTCAACCTAAATGTAACACAAGAAGGCTTGTATGTTGGACTGAAGCATTTTTTGTGGTGCTATTACTTGTTTTTAATAAGTTATATTCTTATTTAGAACAATTCATCTCATGTCATTATTAAACTAATTATGTCGGTTGACCTTTTTTATTTATTTTTATTTTCGTGCATGTCTCAATGGTTTCTAATTTTCTAACTCCTTGCCACTATGCCTGATTACTCAACTAGTTTCCCAAATAGCTGGTCTTTTTGTTCTGTAGTCTATCTTAAGTGCAACTGTGCAATTTTGGTTAGGTATGGCCGATCCAAGATCAAGGTTAATAACTAGAAAGCCTTGCAGATTTGTTTTGTTGAATTGTCCGCAACTTCGGATTGAAATTCATAACCTCCTTAGGCTATAGTGTATTTCCTAGAGAGCTAGAATAATAATAATAATAATAATAATAATAATAATAATAAAAATATAAATAGAGGGAGGAACCAGGGAAACTTGCAGATTTGATTTTTGTTTCACCATGATCTTATACAAACTACAGATACAGCACACATGAAAACAATTTTAGCAAACTTGATCCTTAACTGTGGATCAAAGAGCCTAAGAAAGATATTCCAAATAACAAGGTGATGATGGCAGTTCATTGACTCGTTAGCTCCCACATATATTGCCTACATGGAATTTTATATTTAACAATTTGTTCCAACCTAAAACCTTTAGGAAAACTCATTGAATCTGATACATGTTCAGATTTACATCTAACTACTGACTAAAGTATACCGATATAAAATATGATAAAACTTTCATGAATGAAATAAATGATAAATTAGGCTCTTTAAGTTTACTCATTTGAAATGCTTCCACTGCCCTTTTTGTATGTAGCATTTGTTCATTGATCTTAGTTGCAGTAAACGCATTACAAATACACAACTCCCTTTCCACCTGTAAAAGCTTCAAAGTTTTTAATAAGATATAAAACAAGTTTATTATAAAATCACATCACACCGCATAATACACCAAGAAGGAGATATAAGAAGGAGATATACACATATTAAGAAGTCTTCTTCTATAATATTACAAAGGGGGATTTTCATTCTAGTTTCTAAGTTATTGTGAAATATCACTTTTTTATTTACTTTTCGTGTATTAGGTTTTTTGGTCCCAATTTTTTAAAAGTACATCACTTTCTTCCTTCCGTTAGTCAAAATTAATGGCATCAAGCATAGTTGTCAAAGGCGTTAGGCACAAAGGTCCCCCCGTGGCCGAGGCACATGCCTAATTAAAGCAAGGTGCAACCTAACAGGTTTTATTGAATTTTCCATTATTCTCAAATTCTCTCTTCCTCTCTTTTTTCACATAAAATCGTATGACTTTTTAGAGCATAGAGATCTATAATTGGAATTTTTACTCTTCAAAAAATTAAAACCCCTAGTTGCCGCCATCCCTAATGAATAAAAATCATAGCAGTCAGCACCAACCCTGCCCTAGCACCACCATCCAATGCTCCGGTGACATACTGACCGGACTCAGGCCTCGCTGGCGACCGGTCGACACCTGTCCGGTCTTGACGGCGACCTCAAAATGACAAAAAATAAATAGGGATACTTCATTCAGGCGTGCCTAGGTGCCTGGCTGGTATAGGTGCACTTGGACGACGCCTTAAGGTCCCCCCTTGACATCTATATTTTCGTGTTGAAATAACAAAAGCTTCTAACCCAAAAGATATATAAAATGATAAATGCAAATGAAATAACCTAATTATATTTTTTATATAATAAAAATATTTTAAAAAATTAAAAAAATAATTAAGAAATAAATATTTTCTTTTATAAATAATTTAAAATAATTTGTTAACAAATTATAATATATTACAAAATCTTCAATATCAAAATAAAATAATTAATTAAAAGAAGTTAAAAAATTAGAGTACAAGCAATGTTGTAAAAATTGAATGATGTGGTCGCCTCTCCCTTATTGTTACTCAGTCATGCCTCAATGCCAAGACACGGTGCGAGACAGATGAAAAAAAAGCTTGGTTAAACTGTGCAATTTTTTTTCTTTCAAAAGTACTTGCTTATTTAAACAAAAAAACCTCAACTTCCTATTTAGAACAGAAAGTCGATACTTTATGTCCAAACTCTCACCTATCCAATGCTCCAAGAACCAAGACCATCAAACCCTATGTTCTTCTCAAGACTCCAAGTTCCAAGTTCCAATGGCTGTCTCCATTTTCCAACAAGTTTTTTGTTTCTATTATGTTATAAAGTGTTTGTTAGAAAGTTATGTTAGCTTATGAATCATAAAGTATTAGTTTATGATCTAAAATATATTGTTATTGTTTGTTTTGCAACTAGACTTGTGTGTAAGATGTCGAATAGAAAAGATCCGGCTTGGAAGTATGGGGTTGAGGTTGAGACGGATGGAGGGAAGGCATCTAAGTACATTCGATGTACTTTTTGCGAAAAAATTATCAAAGGAGGAGTGTTTAGGATGAAACAGCACCTTGCGGGTATACGCCGTAATGTTGCCCCGTGTGCAAGGGTTTCCGATGAAGTGAGAGATGAAATAAAAAGTTATATGACCAAAATTGATCATGCAAAAACTATGGCACAATTAGTCAACTTTACTAGTAAAAAAAAAGCTGGTTCAAGTTCAGGCAGTGTGTCTCAACGGAGAATCAGTGGACCAATGGATATGTTTGTTACGAATATTGTTAAGGATGAGGCAAAGTTGGGGGGAAATAACAAACGAGGAAGTGATGAGGAGGCAGGAAGTGAGGAGGAGGCACGTGATCGAACTTCCATGGACATAGCAGAATTCTTCTTTGAGAATGGCATCGCATTTAATGTTGTCAGTAGTCCTTCGTTCATCAATATGTGCCGCTCAGTTGGAAATTACGGCCATGGTCTAAAACCACCTATATCATGTGAGCTTAGCACAACGATATTGAAAGAGGAAGAGAGCAATACACAAGCTATTGTTGCTGAGGTGAAAAAAACATGGACTAAAACAGGGGTGTCCAAAATATCTGATGGGTGGAAGGATATGAAAGGAAAACATTTGATAAACTTTCTCGTAAACAATCCACATGGCACTGTTTTTTTGAGGTCGGTTGATGCAAGTAATGTAATAAAAGATTCCAAATTGTTGTTTAAGCTACTTGATGAAGTAGTTGAAGAAGTTGAAGAAGAAATTGTGGTTCAAGTGGTGACAAATAATACATCCAACTATAAGGCAGCGGGTGAAATGTTGATGGAGAAAAGGCCTCGTCTATGGTGGACGCCATGTGCTACCTATTGTATTGAATTAATACTTGAAAAACTTGGAGAGTTACCTCGACACAAATGCATTGAGGAAAGCAGAAAATGTAACCACTAATAATTACTGTATGTATTTTTAATATAAATCACTTACTAATTTTAATGTTTTTATAATTATGCTATTATAGGTAAGTAACTTCATATATAGTCATGAATGGGTGTTAGCTTTGATGAGAACCCACACTAAGAAAGACTTGATCCGTCCCGCTGCTACAAGATTTGCTACTGCATACTTGACATTACAAAATATGTACAGTCTTAAACAACCTTTGGAACAAATGTTTACTTCAAAAGATTGGGTGAATTGTAGTTGGGCAAAGGAGGCCGATGGTAAGGAAATCAAGAAAATCATCCTAAGTGACCAGTCATTTTGGGGTAGCATGTCTTATGCACTGAAGACAACTGAACCTCTTGTTAGTGTGTTGAGGATGACAGCTTCAGAAAAAATGCCTAGAATGGGTTTCATACATGGTGCCATGGATAAGGCTAAGGAGGAGATAGCCAAAAATTTGGGAGATAAGCAAGGAGTTTACAAGGAGATATGGAAAATCATCGATGATAATTGGGAATTTCAATCGCACTGTCATTTGCATGCAGCTGCGTATTTTCTGAATCCTCGATTTCAATATTTAGAAAATCTTTCCACTCATCCAATTCCAGAGATTAAGTTTGGGTTGTTCACGTGCATGTTGAAACTTATTCCTAATGAACCCGATAGAGATAAGGCTAATTTGCAAATCGATAACTTCAAGAATAAGAAAGTGATGTTTTCCTTTGGACAGGCAAAAACTTTAATCTATGATCGTAGCCCTGGTATGTAAAATTATTATCTTGGTGTTCATTTCTTTTTGAAATTTGTAACATTCTCTTACGTGTTCATTATTTTCATTGTAGCCGATTGGTGGATTCAATATGGAGACCAAACTCCGGAACTTACAAGTTTTGCTGTGATGGTTTTAAGTCTCACTTGCTCATCCTTGGCATGTGAGAGGGATTGGAATACATTTAATACGGTATGGGTTTACTTAGAATTCCCATTTCTAGATTTTAGTAAATTAGGTTATACATAATGATCATTTTCCTACCAAAATTATGTAGATTCATACAAAGAAGAGAAATCGTTTAGCCACAACAAAATTAACTTCTTTGGTGTACATCATGTACAATAAAAAGTTGCAGCACAAATTCTTACAAAAACAGGGACTAAAGGATGATGAGGATCCTTTGGTTAGTGATGTTTTGCCTTCTGATGATGAGTGGGTGGTTGAGGAAGATTCTTCTAGCCAAAAGTCCACGAATGGATTATCGGGAGTGACCGATGACATGCCCAAAAGTGTGGACATGAGTCAACCGAGTGGAAATAGACAAGTAGGACAAAAGAGAAAGAAGAATAAAAGTAAGTTATATCTAATTAAATTTAGGTACACTATAGATAATTGTTTTATGTAGATAGAATTAAATAATTAATTAATATATTATTTTATGATATTTGTTAGACAAAGGAAAGGCTATCCAACTGGTGGATGAAAAACCAGAATGGGAGGACATCCCGAGTGATACGGAGGATGATAGTTGAATCAGATATCATGACCACTTTTTAGAGGATGACACTACTGATGATGATGAAGAGGATGGAACCTTAGATCCATAGTTCAAGCAAGTGAACACAAATGATAGTCTCTTCAATATATATTGTTCATTTATCACTAGGATGACATTTTGGATCCATATTTCAAGCCACTAAACAAATTTCTTTGTCATGCACTCTTTTTTTTGGGTGGATTTTATGTTAGTAATGTTGATTGTGGACTATTTATTAAATGTTATGGATGATTTTCTATTTTAGCAATTTTTTTTTTATTTTTTTTATTTTTTTTATTTTTTTTACTTTTTTTTGCATTATTTATCATTTTTCGAATTGGGGCGACTATCTCGCCTCGCGAGAATATGACCGCCTCGCACATTTTAAAACATTGAGTATAAGGACATCATAATTATATAAAGAGTTACAAGGGAAAAATAATATTGATGCTATTGATGTTAGTTTTGACTGTCAAAAATTTGGTTAGAGAGACCATTTTGATTTATTTCTGAAATCATAAAAGCCAAACAAACTAAAACGCGAAGAATTTGTTCCATCCTTTCTAATGTGAATTGAAATATTGTGGGAGGGAAGAGCGGATACTATGTAACTGCAGGAACACTGAATATAGCGTGATAGAGCCAATTCAAGCATCTTTATTGAACTGAGAGGGGAGAGGAAGAGAGAGAATCAAGTTATCGCTTGATGAGAATTACATCTGTAGCATTTCTTCTTTCCTGCTATAGACTGCTAGATAGCTCATTTAATTTGAAGTATCAATTGGGAATAGTTGATGACATAGTTTACTGAATAAACCAAATTTCAATTTTTAGAGTTTTATTTTCAACTGAATAAGACTGTAAAAATTGTGTTATGCTTGAGCATTTATGGACATACCAGATAGAGAGTGAGAGAGGGAGATAGATTAATATTTATATGGGCTATTTATGTTGTCCGTGTAATATTATCATGTTTGATGATATTATGATTTATGCCCTATAATTCTCGTGACGATCTTTTTTACGAAATTTGCCATGATGTAGTGGACCACCATTGCAGTAGTGGAATATACATGATTCTTTGTTTATATACTTCATCAATGACTATTTCCATGATAGACTTTTTACATGTCATATCAGGCACCAACTTGAGGTTGAACTAAAATTATTAGAGGAAGAAACTGCAAGGAGATTGGAGGAGGCTATTCGGAGAAACGTCGAGCAGAGGTTGAACTCTGAGGAAGCTAAGTTAGAAGTAGTGAGGCGAATAGCAGAAGGCCGTGAGAAATTGTTTAATGATATTGTGACTCAACTTGAGAAGGAAAAGGAAGCTGCTCTCATGGAGGCCCGGCAGAAAGAGGTAAGAGTTGCAATCTTAGGCCTGGTAGTAAACGTACTGACCTCTTACCTAATTTACGTTGGAAAGCTGAATTACACAAAATGGAATTCTGATGATAATTTTTGCTGCAAACTGTTGGTAGAGCATGGTTTTCCACCAAACATTCAGTAATCTGTCTAAAAATTGAAATTACTTTGAACTGAGTATCTAGTTGTTTTTTATGCACTTTATTATTGGTGAATAAGCCATAAGGTGTTGAAGTCCTGAGTGAGGGGATTTTGCTACATATGTAAAACACGCTAAATAATGATTATCAGTTTTAGCAATCACCATATTAGACTCTGGATCCACATTATTGTTATTGAATTTGTAACTTTCTCGAG